>SDVV010036133.1:0-10981 GCA_016164225.1 Gammarus roeselii
TATATATATATCATCGTGCTGCTACCTTTTTGAGCCGTTCGTTACCGAGACGACCGACGTTATCGGCAAGTCCAGCAGCCTCCTGATCCACGACATCGGTTGACGGTTATCTACCGGACAGAGGTGTGATATTCAGGAGGCGATGGACAAAGGCATGATAAGCAAGGGTATGATAGACATGGGTGTGATGGAATGGGGTGTAATGGATTGGGGTGTGATGGGATGGGGTGTAATGGGAAGGGGAGTGTTAGTAAGGGGTGAGAATGACAGGGCGGTGAAGGGAAAAGGAGTTATATGATGGGAAGGGATGTTATGAGACAACGTGGGATGGAAAAGAAGAACTGTTGTGAGAGAAAGGGTGAGGTTCGAATGGATGTGATGGGATAGAGAAAGTGAAGAAACCGATAGATGTGAAAATGCTCCAGCATATTTAATGGAGGTTCTTAAGTAGACTGGTGATAGCAACATGCAATTTAACAAACCTAAATTTGGATTACTAAGATATGGTATTAACACAGTCATTGTTGAAGCATTTAGGTTACTCAACATTGGCAGAGTTATGATTGGAAAATAAAGTCTGCGGGATTTAGGAATTTGTGTGATAACGCTCCCGTGCCAAATAACAACAGACAATTTTGACTTTCTGTTTCAGATTTTTTTTTTCGTGACAAGTGTGAACATTTACTGTGCTAAGTGTGTTCATTATTAATATAGAAAAATAATCGAAACTAATATGCTAAGTGAGTGCGCGCTCCTGCTGGAAGAGTGGAGATTCCCGCGGACGACTTTTTAGGATGCATCCTACTCTGGCAGACTGCTCGGTCTGCTTTGTTAGAATGAGCAGGAGCGTCTTCAGGGACCTCGCGGGAAACCTTGCATGCCGGTTCTGTGAGCTGAATGGCAGGCTTGATCAAGTCTTGGTGACCTTCCAGGGCCTGCGGGAGGTCATCCTTGCGGGGAAGGTCTTTGTCCTCGAGGAGCAGCTACGCACTGTCGCCAGTGAGTATGTGGAGATGAGAGAAGAGATCGGCAGGACTTGTTAGTCCGTAGCGGAGATGAGAGACAAGGTACGTAAAGTCCAAGAGGACCTTGTTAGTAAGCGTGAGCTAGAGAGTTTTGCTGCAGACCTCAGTAGAGACTTACGTGCTGATATACAGATGGCTAGTAAGGGCCTGATGGAACAGACGAGGAAACTAGTAAAAGTTAGTGAGTTGGTGGTCCATGCTTTACAGCTAGACAGAGAAGTATCCCGGGAGAGTATTGACCGAAGGGACCCAGTTCGATCGCGGGGGAGTACTGATGGTCTTGCTCTGACTCCCTACCGTGACTGGGTAAGAGTCGGCAACGGCTACACGCATCCACCCACAAACAGATATCAGGGCTGCCGGTGCTGAATGTGAGCTCGCAACTCGCTTCCACCCCCATACTCAAACCCGGGGTACCTACTTCCCGTCAGTTAAAGAGGTCATCGGCTGTCCGGAAACTGAAAACCGGGACTAAGCCAATACCTCGGACCAAGACATCCGCGGATCGAGACTGCACCGAACTTCGACGGGGCGGCGTAGATTCGGATGGATTTCAGCAGGTCCAGAACCGGTTCACCTTCGTGAACCGGCCCGCGTTTGTGATGCCAACGCGGAACACTTTTGAGAGGTTCACGGACATGGGCGGCGAAATTGAGACACTAGTCCTAGGTGACTCGATCGTCCGACACCAGGTGGTTGAATTTGCTCATAGGTGTAAGGCAATGAGACCTGTTATTTGCAAACCCGATGCAACGATTGAGAAGATCAGAGGTGCCCTTGCAGAGGTTGTAGTTTCCAGCCGGGAGACAGTCATCATCTGCCATGTAGGCACCAATGATCTTAAAAGGACAAGGTCGGAAGATCTGCTTGCCAAGTATGGGCAGCTGATTTCTAACCTCAAGGCAAAAACGGATCGAGTGGCCATTCCATCCATCCACCCGCAAATGAATGATGACGAGCTGTATAGCAAGTGAACCTATACAAATCGAGCCTTCGAGACCAATTGCAAGTGCGATGGAGTATCCTTTATCAACTTGTTCAATGATTTTTGGGAGAGGCCCGATCTGTTCCTAAGAGACGGTCTACACCTGAATGATGTAGGAAATGTCCGACTTGGCCGACTGCTCCATCTAAGCGCTAAGAAATACTATGCCCAAAAGTTAGGGGTCCAGCGTGCACTAAACGGTCAAGTTTTGGCCGTAAGGAACCCTACCTAGAGGGCCCCGTGCCCACCGCATATTCCCAGACGGAAGCGATGACCGGTCAGTCGCTCCAAGAGGAAGAAGCTGCGGGCACGGTAGATGCGTTACTGGGCTCACAAGAAGGCAATTTTAGGGATGGTGAAGATTCTGGTCCACAGCCGCCTGGTCGAAACCCCCCCAACGATGAAGATGTCGAAGACCGAGACACGCACCGTCTAAAAGTCTTCTTCTGCAACGCGGTCATATGTCCCTAAGTTCGACGAACTGAGGGGACTGGCGACCCTGTACTTGTTTGATGTCATTGGCATAAACGAAACATGGCTTGATCTCCAGAGTAGAAACCTGTCAGCAGAGATAATGCTACCAAGCTACAAAATGTTCAGCGTGGACCAACCCACCCCTAGTAAACGAGGGGGCGGGTCCGTGCTGTACATAAAGGAGATACTGCATCCATTTCTTGGAGCAACGCTGGCCACAGTTTCTTGCGAAAACTCAACGCAGAAATCAGAGCGGCCTATGCGACATTGAAGCTGGCATTCGTGTGCCTCAACAGCCACACCCTTGCGAGACAAGATGCTCAGCTCTAGGAGAAGCTTAAAAAAATAGTCTCAAATAAACACTAGACTATCATCTTCGGTGACTTAAAATTCCCTTATATTGACTGGGTGAGCCTAACTTCACAGGCCATAGACAATAAGCTAACGGAGTTTATCACCGATAATGGCATGACCCAGTATGTTCGTGAACTAAACCGGGCGAACAACATACTGGACCTAGTCATGTCAACAAAAGAGCGCTTGGTCGGCAACATCCTAGATAGCAACAAACTGGGAGGTGCTGACCACAAGGAGGTAGAAATCCTCATCAAAGTGCCCCGTCCAGCCTCCAGGAAGCTATACGTCGCCCCAATTTTGCGCGAACAGACTTCCAGGGGACGAGACAACAACTCAGTGCATTTCATTTAATCGAACAACTCCGAGAAGATACGGTGGACGCTTGCTGCCGTATTCTCAATGAGAGAGTTCGCGAGGCCAGCGACCGATGTATACTCTCGAGGACAAATGATCCCGCTCAAAATATCAGACCCTCTTAGTGGAACGTCGAAGCTGCAAGAGCCTTGAATCGTCGCGATCAACTATATGTGCAACGACTGAGGGATAAAACCGAAGAGGCGGCATAATTGCACCGCCTGGCGAGTAGGACAGCCACTAGACTTGTCCGATCCTTTAAGCGCACGCAAGGGAAAAACATTCCGGATAACGCCTAAGAGAACCCAAAGGATTTCTATCGCAACGTCAACGAGCGTTGAATGCAAGGGACTCGGTTGGTCCGCTAATGGATAAAGATTGTGTTCTCAGAAAGTCACCTGAGGACATAACCAGTGTCCTGAATAGCTTCTTCTGTTCAGTGTTCCCAGTTGAGGGCCCCGGCTACGAACGAGATACTGTTTACGCTGGAAAAGTCAGCTTCAACGACATTGCGATCACAAGAGAGGAAGTTGTCAAACAACTTGAGGGACTGGACATTTACAAATCGATCGGTCCCGATGGACACCACCCAAGATTTCTCAAGAAAACTCGAGAACAATTGGCGGATTCCCTAACCCACATCTTCAACTTATTGATGACGAGTGGCGTTCCCCAAAGACTGAGAAGTTGCCAATGTAACGGCTATCTTCAATATAGGTGACCGACAATCGCCCAGCAAATATCGACCAATCAGCTTGACGTCGATCGTGTGCAAAACCATCGAGCGATTGATACGGATCATCTCGTCGATCATCTGGAAGACAACGGACTCATTCATGTAACTCAACACGCTGCCGCCGTAAGAGGAGTTTTTTGACTTATCTGCAGGACTTCTTCAATGAGGTGATCAACGTGTACGACCACCGCAAGGCAATGGATATCATATACGTAGACTTCCAAAAAGCCTTCGACAAGGTACCGCACATGAGACTGTTACACAGTCTCTGAGCTCGGCATTGGTGGCAACGTACATCGCTAGCTGCGTGCCTGGCTAACAGGACGCAAGCGAGGAGTCAGTATCGGCCAGGCTTTGTCCGAGTGGGCTCCTGTTACTTCTGGGGTGCCCCAGGGCAGTGTCCTGGGTCCTATCCTCTTCCTCATCTATGTAAACGACATAGATTCGGGGCTTTTGTCCAAGGTATCGATATTTACCGACGGCATAAAGTTCTGCCATGCAGCATGGAGGGAGGGAGACAGAGTTGAGATTCAACAAGATCTTTAAAAAAATCGTCCAATGGTCGGAAGCGTGGCAGATGCCCTTCAATGTTTCAAATGTACAGTTTTGCACATGGGGTATCGCAATGTCAACTTCAACCACACAATGGCAGGAAGCGATCTTGCAACTTTTGACCAGCAGAGAGACTTTGGTGTCCTTATCTCGGAAGATGTGAAATGGAACGCGCAGGTCAAAGAAAGTTACAAGATAGCTAACCGTAACCTTGGTTACATCTCCCGTAACTTCCTCTGCAAAACGAAAGACATTGTATTGCCGTTGTACACGTCCCTCGTTCGTCCCCACCTCGAGCATGCAGTCCAATTCTGGTCTCCACACATGAGGGGGGACATAGCCAAACTGGAACGAATCCAGCATCGTGCAACTAAGCTCATCCCGCAGCTACGCCACCACAGCTACGAGGATAGGCTTAAAGAGCTTGGCCTCATCACCCTTGAGCAACGAAGGCTGAGGGGCCAGCTCATTGAAACCTCCAAATACCGGAAGGGATTCAACAACGTGAGTCCTGTTGGCCTCTTCGACAGGGACCACAACATTTGTACCCAAAACAACGGGGCGAAACTTGTGGGAAAACGTTTTGCGATAACTATAGCGCAACACTTTTTCCCGATCGCAATCTCGCGGGTCGGGAACAACTTGACGGCTGCGGTAGTTGGCTCTGAATCCGTGAAAGCTTTCAAAAACGCGCTTGACCAGCACCGGGCTACGTGACTCGTTAAACCTGAGAAGAACACGACTTTCCCAGGAGCTGTCGAGATTAGAATTATAGGGATATAGGGAAGGAGCATGACACGGCTCTCTTCACAATTCAAGCTATTACTACAAATAAATCCATTATTAGTAACAATAATAACATGTCGCTGGTAGTAGAAGCTGACCAATTCAAGCGACTGAAAACACTCAACATCGGAATGGAACGCTTTCTACCATTAGCATTGCAACTACAGGCAGACTGATAATACTGCATTGCAAGTACAGACAGACTGATAATATCCCGAGAACGATAATTCCAGGGATTCACCGGGTGAGAGGTGTTACGGCGACTCTCATCCACCCCTAAACCCACGCCAGGGCCACCGGTACTGGGTGTGAGCCCGTAAGGGTACTCGCATTCACCCATCCCGCTAGCCTACGAGGCCGTCTGCTGCCCTAACGGGACAAGCAGATGCAGGGACTATGGTGTCTTCAGAATCGACACCGCTTTAGAGGAGGGCTTGCTTAACTCGATGCGGCGGTGAAGACTTGGATGGATACCATATATTTTCACTCTTTATTTTTATTATTCTTATGTAGTGCGGTGCCAACATTCAAAAATTGAACTCGCACTAAGAGGAGAGCTCCTACTCAACTCTGTGATACAGCCTAGATTCAAAGGGTATCATCCATTGCTGAAGGCAACGAATATCTTCCTCCGGAGAAATCTTGCCGACACGATGGCATTTTTCTTTTCACTTTTGTACCCTACCTGTGGGAGAGGAAAGAGAGGAGAAAAACGGGAAGAGATAGCCAAAATTGCAAACTAGTGAGGGCGAAGTCTGCCGGCGACTCGCC
This sequence comes from Gammarus roeselii, assembly GCA_016164225.1. Classification (NCBI taxonomy): domain Eukaryota; kingdom Metazoa; phylum Arthropoda; class Malacostraca; order Amphipoda; family Gammaridae; genus Gammarus; species Gammarus roeselii. The sequence continues at coordinate 6,041 of SDVV010036133.1, forward strand.
CTCACACCCCATGATATTCGAAAATCGAACCCGCACCAGCACGAGAGTTATGCTCAACTGTACGATACGACGTAAATTCAACAGATATCATCTATTGTTGAGGCAATGAGTATTTCCTATGGAGAGACCTTGCCGACCCAATGGTATTTTTCATTCACTTCTCTTCCTCCCTGGGGAGAGAAAAGAGAGGAGAAAAATAGGGAAAGATAGACAACAATTACGAATCAGAGCGGGTGAAGTCTATGACGACTCAGCTTGCTTGCTGGGAAGCCGCCTCGACGGCTTACCCCCACACTGCATGCTATGCAAAAATCAAACCGCACCAGGAGGAGAGAGCTGCTCAACTCTAAGGTACGACGCAGATTCGACGAACTTGAGCGGGTAAAGTCTGCCAGCGACCCAGCGACGCTTACCGATGAGCCGCAACGGCGGCTCGCCCCCACACCCCATGATATGCAAAAATAGAAACCGCACCATGAGGAGAGCTTGCTCAACTCTACTGTACGACTTAGATTCGACAGATATCATCCCTTGTTAGGCAATGAGTATCCTCCTACGGAGAGACCTTACCGACGCAATGGTATTTTTATCCTTACTTTCTACCCTCCATGTCGGCAGAGAAAGGAAAAGAGAGAAATGGGGATACAAACATCCATCTGTTGAATCAGGGAGTACTTTCCTACGGAAGGACACCGTCGACGCGATGCATCTCTCTTTTTTTCTTCTTCCCTTCGTGTCATGAGGGAAAAATCAGAGAAAAAAAAAAGACTTGATATTAAATAATAGCGAAGCAGCTATACCAGCGCCGGTTACATCTCTTGGAGATGTCCCTCTGGCAACTCACTTGAAATTTACAAAGCTTCTCAGGCACCTCAGATGAAATATATATAGATCTTAGAGACGTCCTTCCGGCATCTCATCTAGAAATATGAAAATAGTGTACTTAATGCACCTGCCCCTCTGGCATCTTACCTGTAAATTGACCCATATGAACTAACCGTCTTCTTTCTCTCCTGTAGTACAGATCGGGAGTGACCCTATTGCAGCATGGTGCGGAGAGACACTCACCTACTAACCCATTCCTTACAGATGTCCGAGTCAATTTCAAAATTTAAATACCGGTTATTAACCTCTTTTGGACTTGAACCTCCGGTAACTGTTCATGCCTTTTTTGGAGCAAATCTTGCGATAATTGATCGAAAATTAAAAACCTTTGTTTCCTCTGACATGACATAATTCTAAATTGAAATACTCGTGCCTTTCATGAACTGAAACTCGCAATGATACCAGTGTTTCAAATTTTAAAATACTCGTGTTCCTTTTGACTAAACTCAGGAGTGCCACGAGCAACTCTTTCCTAGAAGATGTCACTCTGACGTCTAACCTTGAAGTGCGCTGGCATCTCACCTGAAATATGAAATATTCTGCGATTACTATTAAATAAATTTAATAAATATGTATCATTTTGACTAAACTCAGGAGGTGCCACGAGCAACTTTTTTAGGAGGTGTCTTTCTGACATCTCCCATGAAATGCTCTCGTAGAGCCGATCACAAGTGTTCAGAGACACACTCTACTGAACACTAGGGAGAACCTCTCTCAGGAAATTTGACGTGGAGCTCTCCTACATTTGCACTTATCAAAATTTCAAGAAATTTTTGAAAATTCCGACCTAGACTTGCAATAAAACCCGTGTTTCCAATTTTAAAATACTCGTGTTTCTTTTGACTAAACTCAGGAGTGCCACGAACAATTCTTTCCTAGGAGATGTCACTCCGACGTCTCACCTTGAATTGCGACAGCCGTCAAGGAACTGCTTGCGAACAGAAGACTTAATCTTCTGAGCACTGGGGGAGAACCACAACCTGGGCAACTGGGTGCGCTGCCCTCCTAAATGTGCACATGCTTGTCAAAATTTAATTCCCATACGCTTCTTTGGAAGTAGACTCAATACAACGTTGGAGTCCGTCTGACCCAGCCTCTGGGGCAAGCCAACAGGCATGCGCTCGAGGAAAAGTGTGTATCTGCTGAGCGTATGAGCGTGTCCGACTTTGCTCGACCGTTTGAGATGCGACCGCCTGGAACCTAAATATTTCTCTTCCCATCTTACTCGCCCCGATCCTGAACTGTCATCCTGACACTCGACCCTTTTTTCTCCGGGGCTGGAATGCCCCGGGTAGTAGTGGGGTGGTTGTAGTAGGTAGTAGTGGGAGTAGTGGTGGTCCTTCTCCTTTCTGTCTTTACAACCTTATTTTTTCTGTATATGTGCGTGAATTTCTAAAGCCTCGTTGACTGTCCCCCACTCTTCTTTCACTTTTTTCAAAGGAAACACTCGACATGAGCTCATGTGCTCGTTTGTTTTCCCTACTCTCGTCTAATCTAATCTACAAATGCAGAACAATGCTTCATTCAATGAAGAAGTGGCTACGATTGAGAAAGGTGGCAGAAGACTGTGTTTCTGTGCCATGAGGATCTTTCTATCAAGAGATGCAGGAAAATATATACATGAACGGTTTTGATTCTGAAAACAATTAACCTAAGCAGTTATAGACCATTTTTCTTCTCTTTGGATCCCACATGAGCTCAAAAATCTAGAAAAATTTGAATAATTTCGAAGAAAGTTACATAAAAAATTATTGACGAAAAGGAAATGGATTATCATAACAGATCAATGGCTTTTAGGTTAAATTTCAACCCAATGACGATTTAAAAGGTTCCTTAACATCAACAGCTGGAAAATGTTGTAATGTTACTGTCATTATCAATGAAAAAATAAGGAGAAAAGAGGCGGTGGGAAGTCAGACAAGAATTGGCAGAACAAGAGATTGCAAATTGCCACAGCTGCAGGGGGCACAGAAATGCAAACAACGACATTCAAGAGGTACACCTCCAAGGCTCTTCAGTTATATAAAAGAATGCTGTTGGTAGTATGGAAGATCATTCGTGTACCTCATTTGTCAACCAACTCAAACATTCTGAGGTTCCGAATTGCATTGGAGGAGTACCTCTGCTGTGTTCTTGATAAGTCTCTAATTAAAGGATACCCTGGCTGTGAAGATAACTTTACTAAAACGCACTGTCGTCAGGCAGATGTGGTCACAACATGCAAATGTAGAGACCCCGGCGCAAGCACCAAGCATCAACACATGTGTGGGTCAGGTGCCAGCAACGCTGCAACCCGTTATTCAGCAAATAACTGAAAGTATCTAAGTAGTTACCAAATAAATCCTTTTAAATACGTCATCATAGATATTTCCCTCTTCATGAGCATTTTTGTTTTGTTCATGGACGGAAGGCGGATATAGGGACACTGACCGTTTTGTTCCATCCCAATAACAAGGGATAAGATTGTGATGAACGGCAAAAGACGTGTCGGCTGAGAGTGGCCGGCAATGGCACCTGAATACAGAACGGTAGCTGGAATGGTACAGTCGGCTAAGAGCGGTGTAGAAAGGGGCCGGGGAGCAGTCATACCGGCAATTGTACTGGGAAAGAGGAGAGCTAGGGAGGACAGAGGTCGACACTTGCGCATAGAAAAAGGAATCACGTATGAACACGAGAAGACAACTAAGATTAATAAAGAGGGTGCTGGTGATGACTGAAGTAGACAACTGCGCTGTGGAAGAGGAAGTTGAGGAGAATAACGGTCGACAACTGCACTTTCAGGAAGAGGGGAGCTTGGGACGACTGAGATCGAAAAATGAACTAAGGGAGATGGAAAGATAAAAATTTACAACCGCGCTGTGGAAGAGTGCAATTAAACAACAGAGGTTACCAAATGCGCTGGGGAAAAAGGGAACACGGTGCACGGAGGTTGATAATCAAAGGGGAAATCTGAGGAAGACAGAAGCCGACAATCCCGGGCGGGAAGGGAAAAGCTGGGGAAGACAGAGGTTGACAAATGCGTTGAAGAAAAGGGGAGCTGTGGTAGGAAGAGGCTTACCCCTGCAGAGAAGGATACGGAGCTTGGGAGGATGGTGATCGACAATTGCGCTGGGGAAGATGAGAGCCGAGGGGGATAGAGGCCGACAAATTCGACGGGAAGAAAGGAGCCCAAGAGGTCAGGTCGACAAATATGTCAAAAAAATTGGGGCTGGTATGAAGAACGATCGACGATTACGGTGAGCGGACGGGCAACAGCGGAATGTAGAGTTCGACGATTGCATGCAAGTGGAGCTACCGAGCTGGGTCGGATGGGGGATGGAGCATGGGCCAGAAACTTCTTATTTCTTGGCTGCCAATAGGGTATGAATCATGCAACAAACTATGCATTTTATTCAATGTAGAATGCGTTTAGGTGCCTTAGGCAAAGCTATAACCAATCATTCAGATGAACACGAGGGTTCTAAGGAAGCCCTCGTTTCATGTCTCGCCGCGGCAGTGAGTGCCGTAGTTTTCTACCTATCAGCTTATGAGGCAGACGTTGCCTGTCGCTTCGTACGAGTCATGAAGATGCTAATAGTAGGATTTCATATCGAAAATAAGGAGTTGACCTATCGTAAAATTCTCAGCTAGACATTATCTCTCAAATCGATGGAAACTGCCAACTAGACGTATCTCCAACGAGGCGTCAACTGCCAACTAGACGTATCTCCAACGAGGCGTCAACTGCCAACTAGACGTATCTCCAACGAGGCGTCAACTGCCAACTAGACGTATCTCCAACGAGGCGCCAACTGCCAACTAGACGTATCTCCAACGAGACGTAAACTGCCAACTAGACGTTTCTCCAACGAGACGTAAACTGCCAACTAGACGTATCTCCAACGAGGCGTCAACTGCCAACTAGACGTATCTCCAACGAGACGTAAACTGCCAACTAGACGTATCTCCAACGAGACGTAAACTGCCAACTAGACGTATCTCCAACGAGACGTAAACTGCCAACTAGACGTATCTCCAACGAGACGTCAACGGCCAACTAGACGTATCTCCAACGAG
>SDVV010036134.1:0-10981 GCA_016164225.1 Gammarus roeselii
TATATTTACCATACATAGTCAATAAAATATATAATGGTTGACTAGCTTGGTTACGAAAGCTTAGATTGACAAGTTACATATCGCCATAGGTCGCTACACCGATATCGTACAAATGTATGTACCACATACCAAGATGAGTGCTGGTATCATTTGGTACCGTATCGAATGTCGTATACTCTTATACATAAATCGATAAATTGTATAGCTTAGGCGTGATTTATAGTCTCGATTTTGTTGACTGCAACCGTTTCAGCATATATCTACAGCACATCTCCTATGAATGATACAATTTGTTGTTCTTCTATGGATGTTTAAACTACGAACAATTTTCTATGTGAACAGCTAAGCGTAGCAATAATTTTGAACTCATATCTATTCTGAACAGGCAACATTAAGTATATATGTGTATGCATGAAGTTGGCACTGACACCGCATAGGCGTACACAAGGGCGATTGTATGACATGGCACCGAAATTCACTCATTTATGCATTAATAAGTTTGTAAATGTGTGCATACTGTCGGTACCGGCACTGACACCAAGCCATAAATGCATTCATGTGTGTGTGTGAGTGTGTGTGTCTGTGTGTGTGTGCATGACGTCGATGCCGGCATCGGCACCAAGCCAAATATGCATGATAAGTCTGTAAATGTATGCACGGAGTAAGTATAAATCAAACTCTGATTTTTTCAGAATCAGTTAGCAGTGTTCTTTCGTTGTAGAAGGATGTCACCAAACTTGATATGGAAGCATTTTAACGTAGAGAATCCAATGGGGATATGTGTTAATTGCAGTGCGGAAATAAAATGAAGCAAAGCATGTTCCCCGTTCGTTTGTTTTGCGTCATCTGAAATGTCGCTATCATCTTGAGTATTACAACCCTATAAATAAACGAGAAAATTTAAGCAGTAAGGATGAAAAGGGTGTATTTAAAGAACATTTTGAACCGGACAAGGGTCTCCAAATAAAAGAGGTAGAAAGTTATCGACGGGGTGATAACGGTGAAGAAAGTGAGATACCCATAGCTGCGGGAAGCAGATCAGATTCATTTGTGCCCCGATCCGGTGTAAGGCATGGATATACATTCAATCGTACTACGTATGAAGATTGGGTGAAAAGGGGGGATCGAATTGTGGGAAGAAAATTCGTACTTTAGACGATATCGAAAATAAATAAAATCTGGAAATTCTGAAAATATGGGTAAAGCGTGTGTTACATTAAGTGAAATGGATACCAGCTCCATTGATGTTGAATCGTGTGACAGTTAATGCATGGAGATGTCATGTGAAGAAATACCATGTAAAGTTGAAAAAAATCGTATAATTGACACCTACAATAAATGAATGGAGTGTTACACTACCATTAAATACAGAACCGATAGACAACTACTCATAGAAATTCTAAAAAAACAGGACTGGATCTAATATCGAGACGTATTTTTTTCCAATATTTTCAATACAACAATAAGCTTAGTGTGATGAACACATATTAAAGAAGCAATTCTATGATGATCGTTCATAAACGTATAGGAACCATAAAATAGTTAAGTTATTCTATGTTATACCCAATAACTACGATAAACGCGGTATCCTACTAGACTTAAATGATGTATGCTACTCTGATATACCACGTGTATGATCAATCAAGATATGACCCGAGGCAGACATATCCTACACCAGTATCCAATGTGCGTGATCAATCGATAAACACGTATACCGATAAAGGTTACAAACATCAGCAATTTTTTGTTTTTCTTGGGCGTGGTTAAGTTAGCTCCGGTAAGTTTATGATGGGTGTGAATAACATATGTGAAAGTTATGCCTAGCCCTCCCAAACGATTTATGCAGTTGCATATGATAGATTAGATCATGAAATCTGTGACGTTGGCCAAAATGACTGCTAGCATCGAACATCTGGCATCGTATGGGAAATTATGAAATCCAAGGCTGATCAAACCCAAAATACAGTAACAATTTAGAACAGACACAACACCCAATACATGATATATGAGAAAATGATGCAGACACATTCACATCCCACCCAGTATCTAGTGAAGATTAACTAGTAACCGTCTAGTTAATATACATAAATAAGTCCTATATTAAATTAACAAAGTCAATCTGCACTGATACCATATGGGTGTGAATATACAGATCCTATGGTAAATTTCCTTCCAGACACTCTATCCTAGAGCAGAATCAATGCATAAACTATAATAGACCATGTACTTATTTTCAAGGTTATATTCATATGAAACAGTAACAATACAGTAAATTTAAAAAAATCACAACGTTGAAGTGAATTGATACAGATTATTGTTTTTTCCCAATGGCGAGGTAAAGCAAGCGTAGCATTCTATATCAAAACCGAATCCATGAATAATTTCGAATAGTACAGTTCATAATCTGATGTAGCAGCTAGCCACATAATTATAATATATTATACCTGAAATAAATTTCTATCTGCAGATGCAACGTAATAAAATCCTAATATTCCTATAACTGTACAAAAAAAAATCAAAATTCCAACATGTACTTATAAAATTCAACATGTAATGGGTACCATTGTGGATATAAGCTCATCTCTTTATAACTATCTAACATATGTGGAGAGAAATTTAACAACATTCATCACGATCAACAAAAAAACATCGAAAAAATAACGTATTTGATACAAGTTTAACTAATATACCATAGTATTTCTATAAATAATAAATACTTACATATAAAGAACATGTAAAACACAAACCATCCATCACAGTCTGACCAGCGTTACCCATTCATAGGCTGGTAGCAAGCATGCGGTGGGTGAGTTAACTACTAAACCTAACATTATATTCCAATAATCAATATATACATATGATATAAATATATACACAAATACAAAACATCTCATATCAAGTCGTAAGCCAGGGGCACGAAAGGTCCCGGTAGGCACGCAAGTTGTGTGTGCCGCCCTCCGTTCGCCCAAAAACCTAATTTAAATACGTTTAGTATCGCTAATATACGGTTATTACCCAATGTCTATGTTCCGGTCTATACTCCGTCACCGTTCCGGCTCCGTACCGTCTGCCAGCATTACGCCAACGAGAAAAAATACACCCCCTTGGATTGCGATATGTGACCACCACACCCCTGCTGTCCCGTAAGTGGACCCCACCCATCTTTCTTTGGAGCATGACAAGAAACCGCCCGGGGGTCCGCTGTACGTACAATGGCCAGTGTGGGATAATAAGTATCTTTATTTGGAACGTGTCAAGAAACCACCACGGGGAGTCCAAAGATAGAGACGTAGTCAGTGTGTGATGATGCATTCTACAACATATACTATAGAAGATGCCTTGCAGTGTGTAAATGCTAATAAATTTATGATTTTTAATACAATATGATGTATAAATCACTTCAAACAGCCATTCCAGATACCATCGTTGCGGCAAATTTCGCTAATCTCAACGCTAATGAGACTTGGATACAAGAAAGTAATCGTCATGGTATACATATGATGGATTCTGTAAGTTATGATGTATCTGGCAGCAACAGTTATTTAGTGGACAATGTCAGCGTAAATATGCGTTTAGAATTGGCAAAATCAAGTACAGTTCTCTTATCGCACGACAATGAACAGTACATCTATGAAGTAGACTCGTGCAAATTATGGGGTAAAAAGGTTATTGCGTACCCTAGAGCTTTGATTGATCTAAATAAAGCGCTCTCAAAAAACAATGGCTTGATTGAATACATGTTCAATAGACCCATTTTCGGAATCATCGTGTTTCCTATAGGGCAAAACTCTATTTTCATTGATTCCGCATTTAACGGGGTTGTTCCACATAAATTAGTCTATTTCCCATTGATCAAGAAGCACACGACGGGGCATATAATCGCAACCCCAACTTTTTCCAACATGACGCCATCTCAAACGTTATTGTCGATGTGAACGGAAACTGCGTTACCAACATTTGATCGTCGTTCCACATACCATCAAATACTTTCAGCTTCAGTAATGCGCAACAGCTCTCTTCTCATCACAAGACAAAATTCGCGTCAGGAAGAAGTATATTAGTTATAGATACGAGGCCGACCGACTCGGAAGATGTCATTAACCTTTAAATAAGAGCAAACATACGTATAACAGTGAATTGCGAAGTTGCGCCCACTTCAAATAAGATCTTGATCCTGGTAGGTTGAACATTCGGTGTCATTCAAATAACTTCAGCAAGGAGGGTGTTCCCCAACTATCTACAGTAACCATGGATAATTATCAAAGTGATAAAATATACAGAAGCAATCCAGTTATGAAACAAAGCTATACAGGCTGCTTGCCGAAAACCAAATGCCATGAATTCCAAAGACGGATACAGGATTGTTAACAGAGAAGCGATCCCAATAAGATGGGGTATTGGATCCTCATATTTAAAAATAACAATACACACTACTTTTTTGATTCGTTTGTGTTTAATCCATTGATTTGCGGTGGGAATATAGCTACATATTACAAAACTATACAAACTATTCAATTAAATATACAAATAATACTACAGATACCGATTCAAAATAATCAATATTTGGTTTGTGTAGCGGTTCGTCTTTACTTTGCCAATCACCTATGTCGAAATATCCATGTCAAAAAAATTATCCAGCGGTTCTCAATGAAAGAATTGCGGAAAAACGATACCATAGCCGAAACATTCGTCGTGAACATATCCGGGAATAAACACTACTGCAACCAAAATATGTGCGACATTTTGACTTTAAATACCGCATGCAAAGTACAATGTGAATGTTCTTAATAAAAGTATACTGTTTAAATCTATGTTTTGTTTACTCTATTAATTTTATACATTGGTCTGTAAAGAATTTACATTAAAAGGGCTAAAAACGCCTTATGCCTACGCAATTGAAAATAACAGTCAAATAACCTTTCGTATACATATACCTTACAACTAAACATACATCACCACATACCCACATACACACAACACACACATCATTAACTAACCCATTCGTCTACAACCCCCATGCGACCATTCGCCCCTTGCCATAGTATGAAATACTATCTACTCACAGTATTTGTTGAATAGATATTGATTAATTTGACCTCTTGATTTTCATAATACATTTTATTTTGTTCGCTGTATTATTCTCTGTATCAACGGTATTAACGCTGTATTAACAGAATTGGCTCACTTTATCTGCAGAATAAATTTTCATCTGGCCACTGCACTCACAGATTTTTTTTTTTCAAATAGCCCGAAGGCCCCGGGGAAGATGCCTCCACCATTTATTTCCTAAGGCCCCCAAACAGTAGAGAGACCCCTGGCCCCAACACTTGCCAGAAGTTGTGGCATCCAACCATACTACTACCGCCTCCAGCCCTGCTGGAGTAACGGCCTACCCTCTCTACCTTAACAAAGATCCGATCTATAACTCCCCGAATTGATAGGACTACAAGCTAATTGTAAACGCGAACCGTTGCCACGTTGCACAGCCAGTCCCAGCTTCTGCTTCAGCCAGAACGTTTCGCGAGGGTCCCCAGAGGCGGCAGATAAGCAAATATTGTAATTTGCTCTCAGCATTTGCAGAATATGATGAATCTATTTTTGTTTGCCCGCCACACATAAATATTCATTTATGTGACCACCGACTCACAGACTATTTCTTGAAATCCACACTGGTTTTGTAAAAATAATTTTCATTTGAAACCCTACAGCTATTACAAAAAATATCCTCATTTGCCCTCTGCTTTTGAAGAAACTCTGTGCCCACTATTGCTGCATTACTATATCAAAGATTGCTTTAAATAGGGTGTTGGATTGCTCGCTGAAGGTGACCATAGTTTTGTCCGTTCTTCCAATTCCCTTCCAACTATTTTCATCCTATGGTCAATGACAAAAAAAATTCAGGGGAAGTAGCAACAAAACTGAGCAATGTTGTTTTAGAACTTTTAATGGAATTTGCCATGGCTTCTAGTACTCTCACACAATAATAGATGAACAGAATTTCACTCATCCTGAAGCTTACACCTTACACCTTGCAGCTTGGATGTAGCACTCGGTCCTGCTTGGGCTTGGAGGAAAAAACTTCGATAGTTTTTGTGCCTTCCTGAGTCTAGAGTTGAAAAGCAGTTTTCATTATGTATTTTGGCTCTTGCATGGCATCCTTTTCTCTCCGGTCTTCATTGCTCTTTTCATGAGCATCCAGTAATTATTATCGGAATCCTTTGACATGTCTTGTCAGTCGTAACTTTATTTCTTCTCATGTCCGATGATTTATTAGCCAATGCATAAACATTACGTCTATATAACTATTAGCCAATGTACGAACATTACGTCTATATAACTATTAGCCAATGTATGAACATTACGTCTATATAACTATTAGCCAATGTATGAACATTACGTCTATATAACTATTAGCCAATGCATAAAAATTACGTCTTGTAACTATTAGCCAATGTATAAACATTACGTCTATATAACTATTAGCTAATGCATAAAAATTACGTCTATATATCGTTTCGGTTCTGAGGTACGACAATATTTGTAGTTTCTATTGGTCCGGCAACTGTTAATCATAACTGATTGTTCTGAGGTATGACACTATTCGTAGTTTCTATTGGTCCGGCAACTGTTAATCATAACTGATTGTTCTGAGGTATGACACTGTTTGTAGTTTCTATTGGTTCGGCAACTGTTAATCATAACTGATTGTTCTGAGGTATGACACTATTTGTAGTTTCGTTTGGTCCGGCAACAGTTAATCATAACTGATTCGGACTACACGGAATCTGAAATTCAGAACCTCCCTTATAAGACAATAGTTTCAGTAAGTATGGAAATGACTTCCATAAAAAAAATAGTTTTGTATAAGGCCACATCTGTGGTCGCGGACAAATGCTCTTCAGTGACAAATAAAAATGATGTGTCCTCATGTTTGTTCGAGTTGACTTTTGGTACAAAAACGATTATTGAATTGATTCAAAGTTGGTTTATCTGCTTCGCTACTTCCTGTCGGACTACTGATATGAAAGTTATCAAACTATTTGTATTTTTTTATCATAATATTAACAAATAAATCAACATAAACAGAATAATAGAATTGAAAGGAAACTCATGTGAACATCACATATGCTCACTTCATGTATCAGATAGCAATCGAATTCTAGTCTCTCTCAATCATTCCTCTTATCCATATTATGGAGCCTCAGTTAACTAGCTTGGGGTCTCTCAGTGAGCTGTCATTGATTGTTCTCCACAAACCCTGCCTTGATCTCAAGCGGTTGAAGCAAATAACCCATGCTATGTGATGCTGTTCCCAACCCCTCTTCCATCGGCTGGGCCCAGATTTATTGCTAAAAAAGTGCGGTGCACATGTCACTATCCAAAGATTTAATTGGATAACTTGCATGTTTAACAATCACAGAGCATGCGGCACATCATGCGGTTCCTCGGCAGAGTGCGCCGTGCCTCCTGTTCACCGGTGCAGTGGCCAGGCACACACTGGGCACCTGCGCATTTTATTTGATGTTGAATTAACGAAAAGTGTGTAATGAATTTATGTTCATAACGGGAGCGAGTTTTGTAAGCAGTGTATTGTGAATTATATTCCTGCAAGGCTACGGTAGAAAAGCTGCACGACCTCGACATCCGACGTCCAATCTGTACGTCAAAAGACGTCGGAATGATTGGTGCTGCTCATTGCCGTTTCTCAGTCCGAAATTATCCTCCACTTTTTAGGCGATGAGCGGCGGCCTTAAGCCTCAGTCTCGGCAATACAAGAGAACATCGACGTCTCAACGCTGCCCCTGGTAGATCAATCGAGACTCTCAGATCCCGAACTAGCAATGGAAATCCAAAACTAGTTACAGACAGAGTCGCAGGCGCACAAAAAAGATCCATGTAATAGGAAAAATGATCGACAATCCCTCTGAAAAATTGGAATCCAATCTCTCACAAATGGCACTGACCCTTCTTTGTGGAAAGAAGTTAACTTAACTACATTTTCCGAAAAGGGTACACGCAGTGTGCTGGCGATTGATGAGCAATAAGTCTCTACTCAGTCGTTGGCATATCCATGGAAAACTAATAACGGATAATAATCAAAATTTGTATTTAAAAATGTTTATATAAGACTCTCAGAATGGTTTTAGACGCAATCGTTCATGTCTGACAGATTTTCTGCTATCAACCAAGCAATTTGAATTTACGACGCTAAATATCCAATCGATCTCATGAAGCCTGATTTGCGAAAATCTTTTAATTTTGTCCCTCACAAAGGCTTGCTTAGAAAAATTACCTGTGTCGCATTTTGAGGCGATCTAAATAACTGGACAAAATGCTTGATACACGGACAGACGGCGGGTAATGTTACAGACAGTGTGTCGCCAAAAATCGTTTTAAAGACCACTCCTTTTCATTATATTCGAACACGTGCTTACGAACATTAGGGAGGTTGCAGACGATACTAAGCTAGGAGGAAAAATACTCGAACTAATAGGTCTTCGAATAAATGTTGTTTCGTCAGAACCTGGGCAAATGAAATTCGCACTGTCGGTAAAAGGAATGAGGTAATCCTAACCCGGAACACGAATATTCCGTGTCCAGGGAAAAACTGACTCCGGCCACGAACTAGAGAGATCTTCGTGTCCTCATCTTTAATGATTTATAAAGTAGCAGGAACGTAGCGATGCTTTTATATAAGCCAATGAAATGCTTAGTATGACATCCTGTACTATCTCATTTAGGAGCAAACTCACAATTTATAAGTTGTACAAAGCTTTCGATTGACCGAATCTCGCTTACGCAGTTCAATTCTGTTCTCCAGAGAGCTACCAAACACATCCTCTCGCCGTGCAGTAAATCGTACGACGAGGCAGACTCCGCGAATTCAACCTTTTTTTGTAGGAGAATCGTCGAGTTAGAGGTGACCAGATATAAGTGTTGAAGATTATGAGGAGTGAGGAAAATGTCGACCAATAAGTCTTTTACTGGAGAAGCGAACAGAGTGACCAAATGTCATGGTTACAAAATCGTTTGTAAACGTTTCACAATCAACATAACGCAAAGTTGTCAAGGGATGGAACAAACTTCCTGAGAGAGTTGTAGATTCTCCGCAAATTAGCTTCCTGATGTTGCACGTTTCAGAGCTGTGACTAGCAATGGTACTCGCATGTTAATTACAAATGGTACCCGGCGGTGGTACTAACTCGTTACAAAACAGTGTTTTTAATGGACGACTGTCACTATTAGTTTAGCGAAGAATGAAACGGAGACAAATTTCAAATCCTCATTAGACAATGGCTTTCTCTTCTGATCTTGGTTTAAGTTGTATTATCGTTGAATACTTTTTCCTATTACAGCCTTCCCGTTTCTTGATACCTAACTACAGATACTACAACATCAAAAATTGTCATCTTCTAAAACATGGAAACGCTTCTAAACACTTCTAAACACTAAGGTCACATTTTTTTACTGTTGGCTCATCGACGATTTGCCAAAGAAGTTTTTATCCTCTATAAAATTCCAACTCTAATCTGAATTTGGCTGCCTTACAAGTTCACCATTTTACCCACGTCGAGAGACGTTATATGGTAGTAGTCGAATATAAACCAAATTGGAACACGTCATATGAATTCTACCGGCATGGGTTTAGATTTCAGTAATATCTTACGCATGGATCTGCATGCACGTTTCTCACGTTGATATCGCGACATAAATGGTCAACGACGAAGTTGCATGTATTTGACACTTTAATCTCATTGTTCTCTCAAAATACAATTTGAGTTGATGTTTCATGCTCATTTAACACACACAAAGGTACATAGTTTCTTCGATATGAATAGTTTAATAGTTCCCGAGATGATCATCGTTGATGTTTTGGACACAAGAGTTGATGAATCGAACTAAAGACGATTTCATTTTTTGTACCGTCGAATGCTCACGACCTCAGGAAAATGCACCAATAACTCGTTCATATCACGTGCCGAAGATAATCGCCGTCGGTGACGACGATCATTTCCTATTCAGTAATCACAAGTCAACCGTGAGTGATGTTTAGACGACTCTTCACTTTACATGAATGAAAACCCGAAAGAATCTAAATAATATTTTGTTTGCATCTGATTTCATGTAACAGCTTAATAAAAACAATTAAGTTCATGCATAAATGTCGCTTGTTTAGTAATGTATTGTAAATTGCATGCTAATGCCAACAAATTACGATCGACGTTATGGGAAACGTGTGCACATACAACGCACGGGACGTAAGGCTACAAAACAAATTGAGTTCATTCCTTTTGAACCAGATTTTCACCACGATTCAGGCGGAAACTCATCATTTCAACCTGGCTTATATGTACTATACTTTTCATATAAATTTGAAGATACCAAAAAAAAAATCTTCGCGAAGTATTCTAAACGACAATATGCATAGCGAAAGATTACTTCTCTAAAATTTTAAACAAAAAAATACCCGACTTTCGTCATAGAAACCACATGCAAGAAATAAATAATAATAATATGTCACTTCTATTTTCTTCTAAAGATTTCTTTTCTACTCGGATCTTTTAATCGATGTCACTATTTGCGACCCAAACCATCTAACGTCCATAGGGGCCTCAAAACGTCACGACTGTTGAGAGAAGAAGAATATGATACAGTGTGTCAGATGAAAACCCTGACGGCAACCTTACCACCTGTCAGACGATCATTAGCTGTTTATCTCTGTGTATACAAGTGCTGTTTCAGTTTTTATTTATTTGTATAATCTTTTAAGAAGATAATGTTCAAATAGTGCTGGCGATTTCTCACAAATGCAGCACGACGAAGAAGAAAAATTATCTCAAGAATCTCAATTAACATTTCTACGTCAAAAAAAAAAATGTTCAACAAACAATCCAGCTCACAATTTTCTGACCGCACCCAAGCCTCGTTCAAAAACCAACCAGTTCTTTGTTTTTTAAAAAGTATTTATTATTTGAAAAAA
>SDVV010036135.1:0-10981 GCA_016164225.1 Gammarus roeselii
CCCCCCCCCCCCCCAAGACCATCCCGACAGCAGGATGCCAAGGGCGGGAAAGCACATCAGAGCAGCGTCAAAATCAACCCTTCACAACCACTCTCCTCTCACGCCTGTTCATTGCACGCTCTCTCGTCACCTCCACATTCATGTCTCTCCTTCCTAACGCCTGCTTCACGCCATACATCCACCCAAACTTAGGTCTACCTCTAGGCCTGCGACCACTCGCCTCCGCATCCATCACCCTTTTCATCTATCTCCCTTCATCCATCCTCTCCATGTGCCCGAACCATCTCAGAACACGCGAATCCACTCTGTCTTCTAACTTCTCCACCATCCCTGTTCTGATTTGAACCACGTCGTTGGTGATCCGGTTTCTCAGCGTTACTCCAGCCTTGCTCCTCAAACATTTCATCTCGAAAGCATTCAACCTTCTTCTCTCCTCTGCTCTCACCCCCCAAGCCTCAGCTCCGTAGAGCACAGTTGGGACAACAACACCATCATACAACCCTCTTTTTTCTTCCTTCCCCAACGTCCTCCAGCTCATTGCACCCAACACTTTCACCCCTCCTTCACTCGCCCCTTCACTTCAGTTTCCACTGGTTTAGTTATCTCCACATGGGAGCTCAGATTACATCGACAATCCTCGAACATCTCATTACTTAACTCTTACCCACGTTAACTCGAAGCTTCCTCCTCTCACACACTCTTCCAAACTCAGACACTAGCCCACATAGCTTCTCCTCTGAATCCGCAACCAGGGCCGTATCATCAGCAAATAGCAACTGGCTCAACTGCAAACTCCGCCCATTCGCTTCCAACAGTTCCAAGCCACGACCCAGCACTCTCGCGTTCACCTCCCTGACCACTCCATCCTGTAGATGTATAGCAGTAATCTAATTTGATGCACCTCTCAACCAGCAACAATTTTCATTGCATGAACTCGGATTTATCATCTTCTGTTTAGCAGTGCATTCCCTGACATTTTTTTAAACCAATTGTTTTAGTTTTGGCTATCGTTTCAACTTTAAATTTATCTGATCTTGTCTCCCTATTTCAGCTTCAGCAACGCATGTGCGTCCACAAGGATATTCTGACTTCTCTCGATATCTACCAGCGGATTTTACGTCACCAGAATTACATGATTGCTCTGATAAACCAGAACGTGATTCCAGTTCACATCAACATCCCGTTGTATGGAGAAATTGTCTACCTCACTAAAGGATACGAGTTTAACCTCAACCTTTTACTTTTTTGGGGCTCGAACTCTCTACCACAGAATATCAACATTGATCAACTGAGGCAACCCCATAAAAAGAAAGAAACTATTGAGAAGCTTGAAAAGAAGATACTGCAGTTGTCGATTTTGAACTTCATTCTTCTGCCTTTCATATTCGTGTACCAAGTGTTATATGCGATGTACCACAACGTAGAACGCCTCAAAAATGAGCCTGGGTCCTTAGCTGGTCGGTGCTGGTCACACTATGGCAGGATCTATCTTCGTCACTATAATGAACTAGACCACGAGTTAACGGCGCGGCTGAATAGAGCGTATAAGCCTTCCATGGCATACATTAGTAGCTTCTCGTCGCCGCTGGTGGGTGAAGTAGCGAGCACGCTGCAGTTCATGGCCGCTGCGGTAGCAGCAGTTCTCATCTGCTTCACCCTCCATGACAATGACTTTTCGCAGGTGGATGGCGTTCTTAGCCTCTTTGCCGTCATCGGTCTGGTAATGGTAGTAAGCAAGAACTTCTTACCAGATGAAAATTTGGTATGGGTTCCAGAACTGCTGATGAATCGCATTGTCGCGCAAATTCACTATCTTCCGGAATCGTGGGCTGGAAAACAACACACTACACAAGTCAGAGATGAGTTTTCTCGACTGTTCCAGTTCAAGTTCATGCAAATAATTGAAGAGCTAATTTCACCGATCATCACTCCATTGATTCTCATGTTTAGCCTGCGTCAACGATCTAAGAAGATAGTAGACTTTTTCCATATGTTCACGGTAGAAGTAGAAGGAATAGGAAACGTTTGTTCGTTCGCACAAATGGACATCCAGCAGCACGGCAGCCCCAACTGGCAGCCTCAGCTTACGACCAAACCCGGTAGAGAAGGTCCCAATGACGACGACATGCCCCCGCCCCGTCCCAGCTTGGCTACAGTTCCTGATGGCGGGCGTACTGAGCTGTCACTTATGCACTTCGCCTTCACCAATCCTGACTGGCGACCTCCCAAAGCAGGAGCCGAGTTCCTCACAGCACTGAAGCAGCGCACCAGGGCTGATGGCACCATTGGTGGTCTCAATGCCATGCCTGAGAACTCAATAACCCACTCGATCAATTCACTGAATCTGACCGCAATGGATAAAATACAACAACGCTGGGAACCATCTATGACCGCGGACGCCTTCCACCAAGCTCTGCCGCACGATTCCAACTTTGTAGTTCGTGGGTGCAACGGCGGCGTGACGCGGATGGAGGGTCCGATGCAGTCGTCCGTCCACAGCGGCGGGCATCCCTCGATGCATTCCTCGGTGTTGACCCACTCTGTGATGCCGGCTAGCATACACCCCTTGCTGACGGGACATGGTGACCGCCACACGGCTTTCGACCCCATGCTGCAGCCCCAGACTCTAACAGCGTATGACATGGGAATAAGCTGTCTTTTCCTCAGGGGGCTCAGCAGGCAGAGGCGTGACCAAAATCAGTATACTGACGCGACTCGCCCACCGCACCACTTTGCTGAACAACAGATGCATCAACACAGACATGATCACCACGATCTTCATGACAACACTGACACTGAAATCGCTGGCCTTCAATCTTCGTTGTCTAACGAGACCAGTTTTGGACAGAGTCGTCCTTACCAGCGGACACCTTCGCCTCCTCCGTGTGACCCCTTCCAGGATGCCATGATGTCTAATCTAGGCGGCTCCGTTCAGTCAGAGGCGCTAACTTCGCACTACCAGAACATTCTTTACGGCGCATCTAACCTCATTGCCCAACAGCAACGGGAAAGACAACAACAGCTAACTCAGCAGCCACCGCAACAGCACAACCTAGATCCTAGCAACGCCCAAACCGACCTATCTCCACTTTTCCACGCCAACAAAAGATGAGACAAGACGTAGTTTTACCTGCATTTGCTCCCCATACTTGCCTGATTACCATCTGATTACAGCAGTAGGCTACGTCTTTGCGGATTTTGCGTGAAGTTCAGTGAGTGAGCTTGATGGTCGGTTAACATAGTGATGATCTAGAGCTCTTCTGCTGCTATCACTCCTCCCCGATTGAAGTTCAGTGAGCTAGCGTGATGGTTGGTTAACATACTAACCTTAGTGCTGATCGAGAGCCCCTTTGTTGCTATCACTCCTTCCCAATTTTGACATTTTTAAGCATGTTAACGGTTTGCGAATTTCATTCAAATAATGTTGACCGCAACCCACTTGCATCATATTTTAAACATGTAACTACTTTAGGGTTACTAATATTTGTATAAGGTGATAGTGTTATTCAACAACAAATCATGTGTTTATCAGTCATCAAACCTCTGTTTTGCCCAAATCCCATAATTTGTTATTTTTCCGACTTTAACTTTCGTTTTAGGAACATCTGAATGTTTCACGAGTAACTATTATTGTCATTAATTTTCTTAGCTTAGTTGATATCAATGAAATTTAATTTACTCATGGACTAAGGTCCTAAATTTCATTTTTTTTATCAGTATTCTTCCGAGTTGTAAGTTAGATTACCCATTCATTTTGTTGACAAAATTTTATGGGTTTTAGTATAATAATTGGACGAGAAGTTTTTCCATAAAATTGAAAAACCAACTTGGTACATATGAAATACTCTTACTGATAACTGGTAATTTTTGTGTACATATTTAATAGAATGTAGCTGGCTATTGCATCTCTCTATGATTGGAAAACTTGATTGAGATTTATTACATTTTTAATCTATAGCTATAGTAGGTTATTGCTTGTACCTGCATTTGTGCTGCAACAAGACTCCCTATATTTTTTCAACAGCAGATTTATTTGAAGACTTTGAATAATCAAATTAAACTACTAAAAGACTTCATTAGCAACAAAATTGTATCCAATCTGTATACTGATATCTCTATATAGTTTTTACCGAGTGTCATCGCATTGGAGACTACCTGAAGTATCGGACAAGACATCCAGCATTCAAAAAGAATGCTTATGTTAGGCTTCTTTGAAGCTTCTCTAACCTTGATCCTTCACTTCCGTCTAGTCAACCCTAATCTAGTCTGAAGTGCGCATCATGTGGTATTGTGTTTGCATTGCAATGCAGTTCTTTAAAACCCGTTTTCTTGCAGTTGTTAAACTTCTCTTTCACTGATATTTGGACCATTCTTCTCCAGCAAATTGAAGGTTGTTTCTGTATGATAAACGTCCGTTGGTGATGCAGTGGGAATTACTCTTCCGTTCCACTCTTCTCGGTGATGGAATTTCGCGCCACTTTAATCACCACTAGATGATATAAGTGAGTAAATGCTGTTACGATCCCTGCAGCAAACTCTGCTTTCCCCATCTAGGAATACCCTCCGGAATAGTGATGTGAGAGATGGCAGCACGATGGTATCCGTTCTTCCACGTCAAAAGTTTCAGTGACTTTTCTTGTTTGGCATGCGGCCTAGGGCAACCAAGGTGTCAGTAATTGAACAAACCTTGGAGACAATCTGCAGGAGAAGGCATACCAATGAGCAGCTATCGTTGCTAACTTCGCATTCTACATGGGAGCTGGCAGAGACTCGCGTCGGAAGCTCCGGTGGACTTGAATCCCTTAATCTTCAAATCATCGTTGCTTACTACTGTGCTCTCACAAGCTCAGAATATTGAAATTTCATTGGTCACAGTGGAAACAATTATCTTGCTCCACTTGTCATTTTTGAAACAGTCATTGGTGAAGAAATGGAATCCCATAAATTTGTCATCAAAATGAGGTGTTTCATCTTCACTGGCCTGTGGAGTTTCGTTCAGTGTTCGTGCATGGTAAGTAAACTAATGAGCCTATAAACATAGCCGAAACGTTGCAGTTTACCCAGAGTGGGACATGAGTGCTGTGAGATCCCCTCTAATGAAGCAGAATTAAATTTGAACCAACACTCGAATAGCCGAGCTTCATTTAGCGGCTCGGTACATCTGTACGCGGATTGATCAACAGATTTAGGATGAATTATTCAACTATATAACCTTTCTTACTTTTCTTTGATACCGAGGTTATTGTTGACATGAGGGAAAGACTATGTAGTCTGGTATTTAGGTTCGGGAGAATATGCAGAAGATTATGGGTAGGAAAGATGAGAGATAAAACCATGTGCTTGCAAAATTCCGATTATGTTGTAGAAGCAGCTGAAAGTAGCATGCTGAAACCATTAATGTTTGAGAAGCAAGATTAAAGGCCAGTTGTTTACCACTTCTTCAATAATAGCGCTCCTTTGTTAGCAAGACAATGGTATCCTCAACCATGGTCTTGCAAGAGATGTATTTTCACGTATGCAAACGCTCCGATTCCTGTCCAATATACCGCTATCATCGGAGGCTATTGTATTAACAATACATGCACTCCAGTTAACATCAGTAGTATTGCTCCGTTTAATTATAACCAATGATCTGAGCAACATCTGGGAACATTCATCAGTCATCAAATGATGCAAACGTGTTAGACATAGTGAAGGAACCAAAAGATGTGGGAGATGCCAAGCAGATTTAGGGAAATTATCAAGTGGGCTAGTGAAAATAACATGCAATTTAACGAATCTAAATTTGAATTACCAAGATATGGAATAAATACAGATTTAATGGCCGAGCTCTCATTTCTCAAGCAAAAACACTCATTGTTGATTAAAAACCTGCGAGATAAGTTACAGTAGACTGTTTTCCTGGCCAATGATGACCTATTTGGGGTGGATGTATGATCGTTCATTTTATAGATTATTAACACTTTATTTTAGTATTTCTTATCTCGTGGGGTCAATTAGTTTTTTGTGCCCTTTTTTCATGGTGATAAATTTTTCATTGGTAATTATATATCGAGGCTGGTTGAGACTAGGTGACCCGTAGGATCCGCGGGACTCGGCAGACTCGGGGGTTTCGGGAACCCGGGGTACTTGAAAGACAAGGAGGATTCGGGGAGGCCCCTTAGGACCCTTCTGAGGCCCTTTGGGACACCCTTGAGAAACTTTGAGACCCTCTTGAGGCCCTTCTGAACTCTGAGACCCTTACTTCCTTCTTACGCTGTAAAACCCATGCACAGAAAAATGTAAGTAAGTGAAATGCTTGAGTAGAACAATTAGCTATTACAGTTTACGGATTACTGGCACAGAGAGGGAGAGCCGCGTCGAGGCTGGTCGAGGTGCGGCGAGATCAGTCGAAACACGTTGAGGTGAGTCGAGACCGGCCGAAATGATTCGAGGCGCGCCGAGATGAGCTGAGACGAGGGGACTCGAGGCGAGGAGCTCGGAGGGCTTCGGTTACCCTCCGAGACTCATCGGGCTCGTTTGAGACCCGAGGGACCTCTGCCCCTCCCACACCGTTCCCACCCTGAAATGCTTGAGTTGAAAAATTAGTTATTACAGTCTACAGGGTTACCGGCGAAAAGGGGGAGAGAAGCGTCAAGGCTGGTCGAGGTGCGTCGAACCATGTCGAGACCAGTCGAAGTGGGCGCGACGAGTCGATACTGGTCGAAATAGGTCGAGACAAGCCGAGATGAGCTGAGACGAGGGGACTCGAGGGACCCAGGGAGCTCGGGGGGTCCGGGGGACTTGGATTACCTCCGGGACCCATCGGGCTTCTTTTGGGACCCGAGGGACCCCTCTCCCCCACCCCGCTCTCGCCTATCCTAGTGTGATGTCAATAATCTGAGCAGTTTTTCAGCCCACGATGAACCTGCCCTTTCTTTGCGATCCGCAATTTTGTCACCTGAAGTATCGCAAGTGCATTTGTGCGAGAGTTCGTCTCTGTGATTTTGTGAACATGTGTTATTTCAGTTTGTGCTTGCTAGAACGTGCATGGACCATATGTTATTTCTGTAACCGACTTGACTCGCGTAGCTAGGAAATTTGTTGGTTTCGGAGGTGTTCTGTAGCTGACTTAGACTGTTTGGCTATAAACCTTGTGACTTGTAGCTGTTGGAGTTGAACTGATCCGTGAAGTTGTATACCGTGAACTAATTTTGACGATACTATCTGTGCGCACTTGTGTGCGTACATGTTACTCTTGAAGTTCTAAATGATTGGAGGCGATGATTAGGTTCGTCTGAGTCTTTATCTTACCTGAATAAATAAAATACTAGAATTGAACTAAACCGCATAGCTGTAAACCTTACGTTGCGTTGCTGTTGGAGCTGACTTTGTCCGTGTAACCGCGGACCTTGTACCAATTTCGACGATACGTTATGTGCGCACTGGTGTGCGCACATATTACTCATGAAGTTCTCAGTGGTTGGAGGCGGGGATTCGTTTCGTCTGAGTCTTTATCTTATCTGAATTAATGAACTGTACTCAAACTGAACTAGACCGTGTAGCTGTTAACATTGTGTTGCGTTGCTGTCGGAGCTTACTTTATCCGTGTAGCCGTGAACCTTGTACCAGTCTCGACGATGCTACCTGTGCGCACTAGCGTGCATGCATATTACTCTTGAGGTTATAAATGATTAAAAGCGGAGATCGGTTTCGTTTCAATGTTTTCCTTGTGCGAAGCGGCGTGCGTCTGACAGCTGAAATTTTTAAAATGTTCTAAAACATTGACAACATTGTTTTTCTCCCGCAACGAGGTGTGCAATCCTACTGGAATCCATGATCGTCGAACCCTACGGGAACGCCTGTTGTGACACACGTTGAGGCTCCGGTGGAAAGGAGGCTTAAATCAAATCATGAGGACCTTTGTATCAAGAGATGAAGAACTACGTTGACCCTTTGGAAATAGTTATTCCATCCAGGTATGACTATTACTCTCCTCTTTTGATACCACATAAACGGAACTATCTAGACAGACAGGAAGCCGTTCAAAGAAGTTTCACATTGGGAAATAACTGAGTAAAAGTAAATGAGTTAGCGTAACAGCCTTGAATTTATATCCAAGCCAAAGCCGGTTTGAAAGGTTCATGACCATCAAACGAACTTGCGGACTTGCTTGCTAAACTGGCATCTACTCACCTAGAACAATTTTTTGCAATACATTACCGGGACTGGTTCCCTATCATCAACTCCCATATAACATCCCGATGAGATGAAATGTGGCAACACAGTGGACAAAAAATGCTTTCAGTCAAACCCTCAGTCGAGAATGGGAAACAAAGTTCACTAACAGAAAAACCAAGTGTTCATCAAACGCTTGTGCACGGGACACACATGAATAACTCACAACCACCTGATGGATGTCAACATGGGACCGAACGCGCCACCTTGCCCCTGTTGCCACCAAGTGGCTATCAGCGTGAAACACTTACTGATGGATTGCAACGCGCTCGCGGCAGCCCGACTAACGTTCTTAAATCCCCCGTGCAACCTACAAAGCCTACTCACTGACCCAATCTACCGGAAAAAGCTTATCGCTTCCGGAAAACACACCGGACACCTGTGCAAGTGAGGTGGTCTCTCCACGCCATTTCACAAAGAAATAACAATACAGTTACGAAGATACGCGATAATTCTTAACTTTCTTGTACGCGCTAGTACGCGAATATGACACAATTGAAATATGTACTTAATTTCATCTTGACAAGACTAATATTTTTGCGCGCGAGGCCATGCGAAGTTACCTGAATCAATGGCGGTCGCACCCTACAGGGTATTGGGGTGGATGGATGATTATTCATTTTATAGATCAATAACACTTTATTTTATTATTTTATTATTTTGCCTTGCTTGGGCTCTATTATTTTTCTCTACCCTTTTTTCATGGTGATAAATTTTGAATTTGTTATTATATGTATCGAGGTTGGTTGGGACAAAGTGACCCAGGGAGGGGAGGTTTTCCTGGGACCCGCGGGATTCGGGGACCCGGGGTTTCGGGAAGCCCGGGGGACTTGGGAGACCAGGTGGATTTGGGGGGATCCACTTGGACCTTTCTGGGGCCCATTGGGACACCCTTGAGACCCTTTAGGACCCTTTTGAGAAACTCTGGGACCTTTTAAAAGCCCCTCTGAATCCTGGAACCTCTGCTTCCCCCTCCCAGCGCTGTAAAACCCATGCACAGAAAAAGGTTTCTGAGATGCATGAGTAGAACAATTAACCATTACAGTCTGCGGATTGTTGGCGCAGAGGGCAGGGGTCGCGTCGAGGCTGGTCGAGGTGCGTCGTGATCAGTCGAAACAGTTTGAGGCGAGTCGAATTGGGCGCGACGAGCCGAAACTGGCCGAAATGATTCGAGACAAACCGAGATGAGCTGAGGCGAGGGGTCTCTGGGGACTCTGGGAGCTCGGGAAGACCCGGGGGACATGGGTCATCGGGATTTTTTGCGACCCAAGGGACCAATGCCCCCCCCCCCACGCCCTATCCCCTTGAACAATCAGTGCGAAATCAATAATCAGAGCAGTTTTTTTGCCCATGACGAACCCGCTCTTGCTTTCTTTTTCACCATCCACAATATTAAAACGCTGGAGTATATGTGCGGGAGTTCGTGTTTGTGATTTTGTGAATGGGTATTTTTTCTTCAGTCTGTGCTCGCTCGCGCGTGCACGGACCATATGCTGTTTCTGGGATTGACCTGGACTGCGTAGCTATAAAACCTTGTGACGTGTTGCGGTTGGATTCTATCTAATCCGTGAACCCATAGACCTTGTACCAATTTCGACGATACTGGCTGTGCGCACTGTCGTGCGTGCATGATATTCTTGGAGTTCTGAGTGGTTGGAGGCGGGGAATCGTTCTGTCTGAGTCTTTATCTTGCCTGAGTAAAGAAGTTGTACTAACAATCTAATAGGCCGCGTAGCTGTAAATATTGTGTTGCGTTGCTGCCGGAGCTGACTTAGTCCGTGTAGGCGTGAACCTTGTGCTAATTTCGACGATACTATCTGAGCGCACTGACGTATAGACATATAACTCACGAGGTTCTAAGGGGTTGGAGGCGAGGATTCGTTTCGTTGCATCTGAGTCTTTATCTTACCTAAATAAATAAATTGTATTTATACAACTAAACCGCGTAGCTGTAAATATTGTGTTGCGTTGCTGTCGGAGCTGATGTTGCCCGTGTAGCCACTGACCTTGTACTAATCTCGGAGATGCTACCTGTACGCACTAGGGTGCGTACATATCACTCTTTATGTTCTGAAGTATTGGAAACGGAGATACGTTTCGAGTAAGCGTTTTTTCTTTTGCGCACCAACGTGCGTCTGACATTGCTAAAATTTTCACGTTTTTTCTAACGTTAGAAGCGTGGTTTCGTTTTTTCCTCGCACACTTGAGCGTGCGAGCCTACTGGAATCAATGATCATCGAGCCCTACGGGGGAGCCTATTATGACTCACGTTGAGGCTCTGGTGGAAATGAGGCTCAAATCAAATCAATTATTTAATAAAATACCTTTTGAAAATATGAGAAATTAATCGTTTGCCTCATTTGAGAGTGCTGATCTAAAGGATTAGAGACTGTACGGACTGCGCAATCGGAGAGGAACAGACTGGCTTTAGGAGTGGTAGAGGGTGTACTGATCAGATTTTTACTGTGAGACACGTATGTGAGAAGTACCTTGCCCATGGAAAGGATGTGTTCTGGGCCTTCATGGATCTAGAGAAGGCATAAGACAAAATTGACAGGGAAGCGCTGTGGAGTGTGTTGCGTTTGTATGGAGTGGGCGGACATCTGTTGAAAGCAGTGCAGAGTTTCTATGATGACAGCCGAGCGTGTGTCAGAGTGGGGAGCGAGGTGAGTGATTGGTTCACAGTGAAAGTGGGACTGAGACAAGGCTGCGTGATGTCTCCCTGGCTTTTCAACCTCTATATGGATGGAGTGGTCAGGGAGGT
>SDVV010036136.1:0-10981 GCA_016164225.1 Gammarus roeselii
CCTATCCCCTTGAACAATCAGTGCGAAATCAATAATCTGAGCAGTTTTTCTGCCCGTGACGAACCTGCTCTTTCTTGTTCATGTCTCACAATATTATAACGCTGGAGTATTTGTGCGGGAGTTCGTGTTGGTGGTTTTGTGAGTGGGTATTTTTTCTTCAGTCTGTGCTCGCTGCGCGTGCACGGACCATACGCAGTTTTTGGGGTTTACCTAGATTGCGCAGCTTCAAAACCTTGTGACGCGTTGCGGTTGGAGTCAATCTACTACTAAATTGTACTATAAATAAAATAGACCGCCAAGCTATGAACATTGTGTTGCGTTGCTGCCGGAGCTGACTTTGTTCGTGTAGCCGTGAACCTTGTACCGATTTCGACGATACTATCTGTGCGCACTGGCGTATGGACATATACATGAGGTTCTGAGGGGTTGGAGGCGAGGATCCGTTTCGGTTCATCTGAGTCTTTATCTTACCTAAATGAATAAATTGTATTTAAACAACTAAACCGCGTAGCTGTAAATATTGTGTTGCGTTGCTGTCAGAGCTGAATTTGCCCGTGTAGCCACTGACCTTGTACTAATCTTGATGATGCTACCTGTACGCACTAGGGTGCGTATATATGCTCTCTAAGTTTGAAAGGTTTGGAAGCGGAGGTCCGTTTCGAGTAAGCGTTTTTTCTGTTGCGCACCCGCGTGCGTCTGACATTGCTAAAATTTTCATTTCCTTTCTTATGTTAAAAGCGTTGTTTTGTTTTTTCCTCGCGCACCTGGGCGTGCGAGCCTATTGGAATCAATGATCGTCGAGCCCTACGGGGGAGCCTATTATGACTCACGTTGAGGCTCTGGTGGAAATGAGACCCAAATCAAATCAAAATCACTATAATTTATTCTAGGTATCATAGTGCCCTGGATGGGGAACCCAGCATTAACCAACGTGCAATGTGGGAGAAAGACCACTTGAATATCTTGCCTTATGCTATGTCTGATTTTCCGACCCAGTCTGAATTGTTAGGTTCACAGGCCGCGCGGAGTCACGGCCCAACCGGGGATGGGGGACCCCCTTACTTATCTCCTTTCAGACTCTCCTCTTCTTCACCCTTTACTGTCTCCTTTTCTCCCCCATCCTGATTTGCTTGACTTTTATTCATCTCATTTGCATCTTATGTTTAGTTAAAAAAATTTAAACTTGTCTCAGACTCCTTCATAACAACTCCTCTAATAGTCGCTGCACACAAACACACACGCACGCACACACAGACACACACTCAAACATTCATATACCGGTTCTAACTATTCTCTATTCGAGTGGCAAATAACAGCCAAGTTGCGCTCTTTCATGAAACCTTTTTCTACAACTAATCCTTTTTCTTCTTTTCATTCTTGCTGTTCTGATGCGTGAAATTCCCTACACCTTGTGTAGATCTCGTGCATGGGATCCCCGTTTTCTGTCTCTTCTTCATCTTTGCCCTCAGCAGGCGTTGGAGCGCGTAGCCCGCAACTTGAGGACTACTGCGGACCCTGGAGGCTCTGCAGCAGGGTAGGTAGTGTGTTATTCCTCCTTACTGCCATCCGGGGAGTGCTGGGACCATATGGCCCCAGCACCTAAGGAGTTCCTGTACCTCCTGTGGCACCCGTACATACCATAGACATTCGCCGCGTAAAGGATTCTGACTTTGCACAGTAGTAAACCTAATTCGAACATTGAAAAATAAGAAAAACAAAGACTAACTTGGTGCAGCACTGTTTGCTGGTTTGACATTCGGCGCCAGAAGGACGATGATTCCAGCGCGCTAGAAAGCTTCGTCACTCAAATCTAATCTAATATATTTCTACCGATTTGTGTATTTTGCATTTTTGACGCCGAGCAGGTTTTAGTATGACACATTGCCATACAAATATGCCGCAGTGCCTTGGATTGAACTTGAAAGACGCAAGGCCGTATTTCCCAAAAGTGGACGACTCGAACAACGTCATCCCGAAATCTTCTAATTCGGACAACGTCAGTATTGATTTATCCTTCAGCGTCACTCCGAAAAGGCCTCTGAAACATTTCATCTCTATAGCATCCGACCTTATCTCTTCCACTCTCGTCCACCACCAACTAAACTCACGTTAAATCCACCGAAGTATACACAACGTATCAGCAGCACACTTCGGACTATTCACATCACTTACGGACAACACAGCTATGCATCAACAGATGCACGCCTAATTCACATCACTTGGCTTGGTTGACAGTGCACTAGAAAGCCTTGACACTCTAATCTAATCTTGGCTTGGTTGATCATGTAGTCAATACAGTCCTGCAGTGGCACCTACTGGAAGTGAACGTGTAGCAGTAAAGGTTGCACCAGACAGGCTGAATTATGGTGTCGAGTCGGTGCGTTGTTTTTGTTGCTTAGCCTTGGTTTCCACCTGCGGTGGTGTCTACCCTAACCATCGTATCGTTCGAAACTGCCGGTACCCAGATATGTGCATGCCGGGACTCGCAAGAAAGTCGAGAGGGGGACTCGGGAGAGCGGGGTTGCCGGCCCAGGGACGTAATGTAGATTATCGAAGCGGCTGCAAGTTTGCAGCATATTTTCAAGGGAGTGGACCTGATATAGGTGACTGCACTGGCCGATTGTCTCCATTGGTGCCTCTTCACTATCTACAAAAAAAAATTTAGGGACCTGCACTGGTCGTGATTTTTCGAACCTGCACGTGTTGGTGGGTATCTTAGCTTTCGGTCAGTGAGGTGCTGGGGCTATGCAACTAAAATAATCTTATCTGCTCTTATACAGCAAAGAATGCAACCACTGCGCATCTCAATCGACACCACACCCTGTACAGAACGCAAATTCAGCTGCCTGTTTTCTTGCCAGAAATTCCATCTTGAGTGCATATCTCAAGCATACGATTCCAGTTTCCTCCCTGCGGAAGAGCTGACTGACTCGCGTCGGGAGATCCGGTGGACGTGAGCCCTTTAATCTAATCTAATCCAGTTTCTTGCAACGTTTCTCGGCGAACAGGCGACTTTCGTATGTACGTTGGGGAGGACAGCAACAAGGTGCGTAACATCGTGAGTGGCCAGATGCAGGAGTTTCGCAGGCTGTACTCGCCGGTGCTCGCTACCATGCGCGACTACGTGCTGCTCGACGAAAACACGTGGCAGGGTATGCAAGACACCTCGCCGCAGGCCAAGCACCGCCACCTCTCCATGCTGCCCATGAGGCTACAGGTAGGAAAGAGAGTTGATTGCAAGCCCGCGTCTCGGGCTTGAAGTTGCTCTGAAACATGGTTGTGGGCTATAACATGGCGATGCCGAACTCATAACAGGTTTATTACGGACACCGTACAACAAAAAAAGCCGTACTCTATATTTTGTAGGATCTGGCTAATCGCAGTTCAGTGAACGGGACGCTAGATGATTTTTTGTTGTTTTAATGCTGCTTCACGTTGTGAACGTGGTGGTAGTTGGAGCTGATCTGTTGTTTTTGGAGATTTGTGCGTTTGTATGGAGTGGGCGGATATCTGATGGAAGCGGTGCTGAGTTTCTATGTTGAAAGCCGAGCATGTGTCAGAGTGGAAAGCGATTGAGTGATTGGTTGAGCCAGTTGCTATTTGCTGATACGGCCTTGGTTGCGGATTCAGAGGAGACGCTATGTGGGCTAGTGTCTGAGTTTGGTAGAGTGTGTGAGAGGAGGAAGCTTCGAGTGAACGTGGGTAAGAGTAAAGTAATGAGATGCTCGAGGACTGTCGATGCGAGCAAAATTAGTGTACCCCTAAATGGAGAGCCTTGTAGCCGGGGCTTTAGAATCTTGCAACCGTATCCACCGCGTGTCGCTGAAGGCGACTAAAGGGGCGCCCCGTAGCCGGGAGTAGAATCGGGCTACCGTAACTCATGCGTGTTGTAAAAGGCGACTAGACCTCACAGACCTAGGAATCCCGTTCTCTGTAAGACCTTTCCTCGAAGACGGCAAGACGAGCGGGAAGAGGAGAGGCACACGCCTCTCCGAACCCTATTGTTAGGGTCGCTGAATGTGCGTGGCTGTAGTACGAGTGATGTAAAGAGGAGGAAGATTGGTGAGATGTTTGTGAGGAGGAAGTTGGATGTGTTGGCGCTGAGTGAGGCGAAGTTGGAAGGTAAGGGCGAATGTGAGTTTGGTGTTGTAAGTGGAAGAAAGTCTGGTGTGGAGGAAGGTAGGGCATGAGAAGGTGTGATCTTGATATTGAGTGATCGGTTGACTAGTAGCGCTACCGAATGGAAGGAGGTGTCCCCAAGATTGATTTGGGTGAAAGTTAAGTTAGGCGTAGAAAGATGGGTATTTGTAAGTGCTTACGGACCTGGCAGCGAGAGGAGTCAAGAGGAGAGGGAGCAATTCTGGACTGACTTGAGTGAGTGTATTGAGAGTTTTGGAGGTCATTTCAATGTAGTTGTACTGGGTGACCTTAATGCGAGAGTTGGAGATGAAATGGTGGAGAATGTGATAGGAAGGTATGGCGTTCCCGGTAGAAATGACTGGAGAAAACCTGATAGGTCTATGTATGGAGCAGGAGTTGGTGGTCGGGAACAGTTTGTTCAAGAAGTGAGATATTCACAAGTACACATGGGTAAGGATGGTCCGTGGTGCAGTAGTGGAGAGAGCGCTGATGCTGATGGATTTTGTGCTGATATCGAGGAGAATCGTGGGGACGGTAAAGTAGTGTCTGACCATCTGCTGGTGGAAGGTAGATTAATTAAGAGTGGAGAAAAGGTGGAAGGGCAACAAAAGAGTGGGAGGAAGAAGAGAGGTAGTGAAAGTGAGTGAACTGAAGGTAAGAAGCAGAGCTGAGGAGTTCCAACAGGCGTTGATAGAAGAATATGACAGTCTCAGAGGACAGGACCGGAGAGATGTGGAGGAAGAATGGGAGACGTTAAGAGATGCCTTGCTGAGATGTGCGAAGAATGTGTGTGGTGCGCGCCGTGTGGGCGGGTGCAGAAGGAAAGGTTGCGAGTGGTGGAACGAGGAGGTTAAACTGGCGGTGGCACGTAAAAGAGGAGCGTTTGAGTAGTGGTTGCAGGTGAAATCAGTGATGGCATATGAAGGCTATAAAGAGACGAGAAACGAGGTGAAGCGGGTGGTGAGGAGATCCAAAAGGGACGCTGATGCCAGGTGGGGCAGGCGGTCGTGCCAGAATTTTGACAGGAACAAAAAGATGTTTTAGAAAGAGGTGAAGAGGGTGAGAAAGAGAGAGACCGGAAAGGAGGAAGTGGTGAAAAATGAAAACGGCCAGTTGTTGTTGGAAAGTGGTGATGTACGAAGAGGTGGGCCGAGTATTTTGATGAGTTGTTGAATGTCGAGAATGTCAGGCTGACATTGTTGCTGTGGGTGGTGGTGCTTGGATGCCAGTTTTGGGAGAGAGACTTGTAGCGGACATTACCAGGAAGAGGTGCAGGAGTTCGGTGGAGGTGATGAAAGCAGGGAAAGCCCCCCTAGTTTGGATGGACGTAGGCCTAGAGGGTGACCAAAGTTTGGGTGGATGGATGGTGTGAAGCAGGCGTTAGGAAGGAGAGACGTGAGTGTGGAGGTAGCGAGCACTGGATAGGCGTGATTGAAGAATGATAGTGAACGGAGGAGTTTTGACGCTGCCTTGATGTGCTTTAACGCCCTAGGCATATCGTTGAGAGACGGGGTGGGCGGTCATCATGACGCGGCAGGGGTAAACCAGTCACGCTGTCGGCGCTGCTGCCGACACAGACCTCGAACCGCACTTTTGACCCGGAGGGTGTACTGGGGGGTCCCCGGCCGGACCCTTATGTGCGCTAAAGAGCTAAGGTGTGCGAGTGTGAGTGCATGAGAGCGTGAGGTGCGCCTTGCCGTCGGCCACCCCCTTGCTGGGGGATTTCGGCCTAGTGTCTGTATCTGTATTCATATTCTTCATGTTTAATCTTTTATCATAGAGGCCTGCTGGTCTTGCTCTAGCAAAACCATTAGGTACTTGAGTGTTTATATTAGCTGACCGCTAAATCGTCTTATTTCTCAGTTCCGGAATACATTTTGTTCTCTAAGCTTAACAAGTTCCGTCTTGTCGATATCCCCTCTAAGGGTAGGGGACCAAAATTGTACTGTAATTCCATTTTGGGCCTGACAAGTCAAGTATATAAAGTGAGCACAGTGTCCATGAACTTATGGACATTATCTGATATATAACCAAGGACTAGTGTCTTCCTTGCAGCTCGCTTCCACTTAGTTCCACTGAGATATTTGTTGATTCATTTTTCACTCTGATCTATATTCACGTGTTCCAAGATTGTTCGGACACATGGTGATGATGGGTGATGGGACATAGGTGCAAAATGTTGAAGCGGAGGTGAGGGGGCGTAGTCCTGGAGGAAGACGCAAGTTTGAGCGGGCGGATGGCATGAAGCAGACTGAAGAGAGGAGAGACATAAGTGTGGAGGTGACAAAGAGAGTGCAATGGATAGGCGTGAGAGAAGTAAGATCATGAATGGATGAGTTTTGACGAGGCCCTGATGTCCTTTCCCGCCCATGGCGACCCGTTGAGAAACAGGACTGACGTAGGTGACTGCGGGCCTAACAATTATGAAGCAGCAGGAGTAAATCAGTGAAATCTGTCTAGTCCTGCTGCTCGGACCGTACTCTCGACACGAAGTGTGTTGCGGAAACCTGGTCAGATGGCTAAGTTTTGGTATGTGTTGGAGTACATGTAACGAGTGCGAGGTGTGCGTCTTGCAGTCAGCCACCTCCTGGGGGATTCGGCCCTGCGTCTATCTGTACGTAGTTCACGCGATTGTTTGATTCTTTTGTTAAGGGAAGAAATATACACGTTGGGTCGAATAAAGCCCTTCCTTATTTTGAATTTATCAATAATCCATGTGGTTAAATCTCCAGTGGAGATGTGCCTTTATTCTGATCATGTGGCGGTCAAGTCAAGTTGTACATCCTTCTCCACAGTAACCTCCAGCAAGAGCCACTTGAGAGTAGTGGCTCTTACACTATTCTAGATCCTGATACTCTTAATTCTGCATGATTTATAGCATTTAAACGTCGATGATAAACGGACATATCTTATAGACGTAACAGTTCTGCCGTTTCGATAATCAGTCCATGTATTTTAATCAAATTAGGATAGCTTGATGAGCAAGAAAGGTAAGTGCCGTACACTTATAGCAGTGGCTGCTCCGGTGTTATAACTTCGCTACTCGGTGACTTGCATTAATTGTCGAGCTGCAGATCAAGCGTTGCTACCACTCGTCTCTCAGATACCTATTTATACGGAAAATAAAATTTTTATTTCCAACGTAGTCTTTGCTTAACATTCAAGTGGGAACAATGATTTCAGGTACAATATTCTAATTGATTGAAAACTATAGCAATTTATAGGTCTGTTGAAACTGCTAAGAGCTATCAGGTAACCATTAGGTTGCCTATCTTGTAGGTTACTCCATCACTGTATACCACATTGAGTAGTAGTAGTAGTAGTAGTAGTTTATTCTGTTTTCCACCGGAGATACCTCATTGAATATTCTTAACATTGATCAGTTGGCGCTGGTGAGGGAGTGCAACAGAGATGGTCGTAGTCGTGACATGGAGGAGGTGTTACGGGCAGCTGCAAATGATCCTGACGCCGCTGACATGATCACTACAGGTTGGTGACGGAACAAACTCAACTGATATGTTTCTTGAACGACCTGTGAAATCACTAGACCAGCCTCTGCTGCGGGTAAAGACTATTTCGTAGTCTAGATAAAACTTAAATTATCGTAAGGCCTGTTATGTTATTGGAGTGACTGCCATTTTGCAAATATTGACATGGCTAAAGTCGTCTATGAACTATGATTCTATGTTACTTGGAGCTCATGCATAAAAGGATTACTTCACGGGGAAAGTCATCCATTGACGGTGCTATGCCAGTTATAGTGGTTGCTAAATAATTCAATCCACTAATCACATATTTCTTAGTGTCTGAAACATTGGTCACTACTAGTCCTATGCTAGCCTTACATCAATGCGCATAAAACTCGGCGACTGTTGATGAATTGTCGCAACACTGTGTTCTGATTCATCATTCGGCGCTAGAAAAACATTGACTGTAATGCGCTATAAATCTAGTTTTGTGTAATCTAATCTTGTTGGCAGGTGTTCGGAACATCGTTAGGCGACCCAGCTTCACCCAGGCCATCAAAGGCATTCTCACTGCGGGGCTCTGGAAGTCTGTCAAATACTCCTCTGCTAAGGTCAAGAAGATGATTGAAAGCTGGCAAAGATGACCCCACGAGAAACGTATTGATTACTAGCGAAGTGGCGACGGCGTGGTGGAGCAACATGGATTATGCCAGAGGTTGTAGAAGGGACAGTAGCCTCTTACGTTGAAGAAATATGCAAGTGAAAGGGAAATTCGGCAGGGATTTTTATTTTTGTGGCAAAATGCTGTAAAAAAAATACTTTGAATGTTTTGTGCGTTCTTTTCGTGTTAATAGTTTTGAAATGCAACGATAAAAATACGTCGAAGTTTCCAATTTTGTCAACGATACGATGTTATGTTTCTGATGTAGTGCTCCACATTCTTAATTTCTAATTTTGTTGGCGAATAGATTTGTGCCAAAAATGAACATAAAATGCTGCAGTAGCATAAAATTTTGAAACTTAGCCGCATGTCCACTTCATATCGATTTGCACAGTAGCCAAAGGAAAGAGTTAACGATAGCCACTGAGTAGTGAAACTAGCAATAATGTTCATATGTTTACGTCCACTTGATACGGATCGTTGTTACTGTAGATGAACTACAGCAACAATGATCCGTGGTTTTTTCTGTAGTTGAGCTGATTGGTAACCAATATTCTTCGCTGCTGTAAGTTTTAAATTGTTACTGGTACAAGTGTAACTTGTTGCTCTTAGTCAGAGAGACCCAAAGATCTGTGGCAGATTCGCGGTGGAGATGGACCAGTCCCTCTGATCTAATTCGAATTTATTAAGGCTGAGAAGTAGACGTCTTTAATTGCTTTTGGTGTTAGTTTGTGTAGGTATGGACTGTGTATGTAGGAACACCGCCGCACATTAGTGTTTCTTGAAAAAACTTACTGATATTTTGATGTAGTGCATTGATCCATTTTGTTTTTTCAACCACTCAACCGGCTATTGATAGCGAGGCGTTTCTTGTTTTGATCCGCCGGAACAAAGAGACATGCTAATGATAAACGTGTTGCTGTGCAGAGCTCGAAATGCGTTCGCCAATAATCCTTTGATTACATTACACGCAAGACACATCCGACTCCTCACATCATACTCCCACATCATACTCCCTCATCGTACACATCAGACTCCTCATGCGGTGCCGGGCATACCCCAAATCTGTCTCTTTAACGCCTGAGGGTCTGGCCTTGACCCCGCAACACTTAATATTTTGATCAGGAGTGAGGACTGAGCTCAGGCTGTCGGTCCCTGTCAGCAGCAGGAACCGATAGCTTCCACTGTTTTACCCTTGCTGCGTCATTATTGCATTACTCCTCCTCCCACGAACATTTTTCTTTGAAGAATTTCTTTAACGAATCGAAAATTTCTTTAACGAATCAATCCTACCAAACACACACATTAGTTCTTACACTGATGCACTCTTCCAGTAAAAACAGAAATGAGGCCCAAATCAAATCCAGTAATAATTCCCTACGGGGGAGTCAATTATGACACGTTGATGCTCTGGTGGAAATAAGGCTCAAATCAAATCTTCTCGCTACCTGCTCTGCTACCGACATAAAAACTCTAGAGGGCTCTCACCTACCTTCGCCATGTCCTTACAAACTCAACGCCTTCTTGTCGATCCCTTCCAGATACATGAAGGCCCAGAACGTCTTCCCATCGCTAGCACATTTTTCGGACTTTTCACTGTTAAAAATTTGATCTGGACACTTTCAACCACTTTTAAAGCTCTTCACCGCGAAAATTCGCTCTGGACACCAACCGCCAATGACACACCATTCTTAG
Organism: Gammarus roeselii; assembly: GCA_016164225.1. Lineage (NCBI taxonomy): Eukaryota > Metazoa > Arthropoda > Malacostraca > Amphipoda > Gammaridae > Gammarus > Gammarus roeselii. The sequence continues at coordinate 9,964 of SDVV010036136.1, forward strand.
ATAATCGCAGCCTCCATTCTTTGCGATTAGAACTTTGTTGCATAACGCGCCCAACCACATATTAAATTATACTACCGGAGTTGCTACATCAAATTTTAATATCCCTTTCACCGACACTGTGGAACAACGCTATCATTGCGCCACTCACTCCAAATTATTTATTATTTGCTTTCATGTTCCACCGGAGTCCCAACGCGTCACTCACTCCAAACTGAGGGAGCCCGCTAATTCTGATTTGATTTGAGCCTCAACGTGGGAGCTCTCTAAGGTTCGTCAAAATTGCCGTGGAAATGAGCATCAATTGACACCATGCCCGACTTCAGACTCGGGTGGTAATGAGATCCAAACAAAAACAACGCCCGACACAGATGCGACTTAATAGATTCACGTAGCTGAATCTCAACCTCAACGTGAGTCATAATAGGTTCCCCCGTAGGGCGCGACCGTCGTTGATTTAGGTAAGTCCGTACGGCCTCGCGTGCGAAAATATTAGTTTTGTCAAGATGAAGTCAGTACATATTTCAATTGTGGCATATTCGCGTACGAGAGAGTATAGAGTTAATGCGTATCTTCGTAAAATGTGTTGTTGTTTCAGTGCGTAATGAGGTGGATTGATTGATTGATTTGGGCCTCATTTCCACCAGAGCCTCAACGTGAGTCATAATAGGCTCCCCCGTAGGGCGCGGTAATGAGGTGGAGGGACCACCTCATTTGCACAGGTGTTGGATTTTTGATTTGATTTGAGCCTCATTTCCACCAGAGCCTCAACGTGAGTCATAATAGGCTCCCCCGTAGGGCTCGATGATTATTGATTCCAGTAGGCTCGCACGCCTAAGTGCGCGAGGAATAAACGAAACAACGCTTTCAACGTTAGAAAAAATGTGAAAATTTTAGCAGTGTCAGACGCACGCTAGTGCGCAAAAGAAAAAACGCTTTCTCGAAACGGACCTCCGCTTCCAATCCTTTAGAACATTACGTTTGATACGTACGCACCCTAGTGCGTAGAGGTAGCATCTTC
>SDVV010036137.1:0-10981 GCA_016164225.1 Gammarus roeselii
GACTGTTCCATACCCCCATACCCCTGTCCAGAAGAAGCATATACTAATAGACTGTTCCATACCCCCAAACCCCTGTCCAGAAGAAGCATATACTAATAGACTGTTCCATACCCCCAAACCCCTGTCCAGAAGAAGCATATACTAATAGACTGTTCCATACCCCCAAACCCCTGTCCAGAAGAAGCATATACTAATAGACTGTTCCATACCCCCACACACCTGCCCAGAAGAAGAATATCTTTTTACCACCAGCAGCTTATTTTGTAGTAGGAGGGCTGCTTGTCGCCCTTTGCATAATGGCAGGGTCATGTTGCAGGCCACAGTGCCCCTATACGTAGGACTGAAGGATGAAGGGCCCAGCTCATGTATCCAAAATAGGAACTCCTGCTTTTGTTCAGTTTTAATGGCATCTGTTACATGATCAGGGTTGATGGCATCTGTAACATGATCAGGGTTGATGGAATCTGTTACATGATCAGGGTTGATGGAATCTGTTACATGATCAGGGTTGATGGAATCTGTTACATGATCAGGGTTGATGGGATCTGTTACATGATCAGGGTTGATGGAATCTGTTACATGATCAGGGTTGATGGAATCTGTTACATGATCAGGGTTGATGGCATCTGTTACATGATCAGGGTTGATGGCATCTGTTACATGATCAGGGTTGATGGCATCTGTTACATGATCAGGGTTGATGGTATCTGTTACATGATCAGGGTTGATGGTATCTGTTACATGATCAGGGTTGATGGTATCTGTTACATGATCAGGGTTGATGGTATCTGTTACATGATACGGGTTGATGGCGTCTGTTACATGATCAGGGTTGATGGAATCTGTTACAGGAGAGAGAGCCACGACATGATCAGGGTTGATCAGGGTTGATGGTATCTGTTACATGATCAGGGTTGATGGTATCTGTTACATGATCAGGGTTGATGGTATCTGTTACATGATCAGGGTTGACGGTATCCGTTACATGATCAGGGTTGATGGTATTTGTTACATGATCAGGGTTGACGGTATCTGTTACATGATACGAGTTGATGGCATCTGTTACATGATCAGGGTTGATGGTATCTGTTACATGATCAGGGTTGATGGTATCAGTTACATGATCAGGGTTGATGGTATCCGTTACATGATCAGGGTTGATGGTATCTGTCACATGATCAGGGTTGACGGTATCTGTTACATGATACGAGTTGATGGCATCTGTTACATGATCAGGGTTGATGGTATCTGTTAAATGATCAGGGTTGATGGTATCCGTTACATGATCAGCGTTTGAAATGTGCTGCATGGAACGAGGCATTGAATTTCATAGGCGCTGCCTAAGAACACAAGGCTTCCAAAACAACGGCAGAACAAATCAACTTATTAGTGAAAAGACTGAGGAGATCCTACCCTTTCCATGCGACAAGTTCCACAAGTGACGTAAGCTTTGAGAAACTCATAAAAAATCGATTTTTTCTCTCTTTGTATCAGATTCAACATTGATCCACATAAAAGGATTTTCTAGGACGAGAAGGGGTTGATGCTTGACCAAAACCGAATCATCTAAATTCAAGGCCCAATGCCAAACTAAAGCAGAAGTCAGGGGAGCTGCCACGAGCTCCCACCGTAGATCAAGACTCTGAGCCAACCCTTTGTGAGCTCATTTTGAAGCAGAGTTGTGATGCCGAGAAGTTCGTTCATAATACAACTTAACAGTCCACCATCCTTTAGTATAAGCCTGGTATGAAAAGTGATGTATATAAATTTTCTGTGGTTTAAACTCATGTTTCATAATATACATTTTTTAACAAACCCATCACCCATCAGTGCAAAATCTTTGTGTGAAAAAATAGTCCCTGTTATTCTCAGGTTGAGAGTTTCACACATAAATAGCGAGAGAAAAAGCGACCATAACCATTATATTCTAAGCACCATAACCATTATATTCTAAGCACCATAACCATTATATTCTAAGCACCATAACCATTATATTCTAAGCACCATAACCATTATATTCTAAGCACCATAACCATTATATTCTAAACACCATAACCATTATATTTTAAGCACCATAACCATTATATTCTAAGCACCATAACCATTATATTCTAAGCAATACTTGAAATAAATCGACGATGCTACGAAATATTTCAACTTTGATAAGCTATAATTTATAAATAATTAAAAAACTGACAAACATATACGACGATTGGATTTCTGTAAAAAGAAGATTGTTCACTTCCCAAATCCCTGTTCGGAAATACCTATTCACTGCATATAACAATAGAGGGCCGTCCCCACTATCATTTACAGTCATTATTCCCCACCCTGATGGGGCAGGAGAGGCGAGCGAGTGAACGATTATGATGTGAGGGTAATACATAATTCATCAGGCTCCACTGAGGGGAAATGAGGGGAGAGATGCCTTAATATTCGATGATAATAACAGGGAACAGATGAGAGTGTGAAGATCGGGTGTGGTATTTTCGATATAAGGATGAACTACTCAAGACACCAGTGTCGGTCGATCACTTTATTACAATCCATGTGTCTGGTTCTTGTCGCGCCTATAAAGTATTTAATCTATGCTAGAAGAGGAATAATAAAATTAAAACCAGAAGCAGAACATTATCAAATTTTTAGAATCTAAGTCAATACAGAGATACCGTGTTGATATTCAACCAAAGCAGAGTAACACTCCTAGGCTGAGAGTAACACTCGTAGGCTGAGAGTAACACTCCTAGGCTGAGAGTAACACTCCTAGGCTAAGAGTAACACTCCTAGGCTGAGAGTAACACTCCTAGGCTGAGAGTCATACTCCTAGGCTGAGAGTGACACTCCTAGGCTGGAGTAATTATCTTTAATAACTCATTTTTGGTGGGTGCAGCGTTAGGGAATTGAACGTGTCTGTTGGTTTTGGCACATTTCTCCTGTACTTCCGATTGATGTAATGTTTACTCCTGGATACGACACGAGTGTTGGTACATTTCTCCTGTACTTCCGATTGATGTAATGTTTACTCCTGGATACGACACGAGTGTTGGTACATTTCTCCTGTACTTCCGATTGATGTAATGTTTACTCATTGATACGACTCGGTCATATAACTCTCACGTCCTAAGCCAGGAAGTCAACTGGAATTGGTAACACATGTCCCCACTTGAAGCCCAGTATAATAGGTGCGCTCGAGATGCACCATTTATGCAAATAGCATCAATACCCCCAGAAGCTTTGCCCCGTCAGGAGCTTTGCCCTGTCAATTTTCAGAGTAATCCGACATCAAAGCAATTTCATGCCCCAGCAGCTGGTCCGTCCTCTGTGCATGAGGTCATCTTGAATGCACCTATTGGACCACCTTCGATCCTAGAAGGGTATCCAGCCCTGGAGTGTTATTCAATCTCAGCCACTGATTTAGCGCCAGATTTCAGGCAGTTCAAAGTTGCGACAGCAGGGAGACAAATAGTAACCAGATCGGTGGGCAGGTAGGAAAGAAGTAGGAGGAAGAAGAAAGAGAGAAGGAAGAGAGAAGGAATGGAGAAGGAAGGGAGAAGGAGGGGATGGAAGGAATGTCGGGAAAGAAGAGAATGGGTTTAGGAAATGATGGCCTAAGGAAGAGGAAGGGTTATGGAAGAGGGAGAATTTAGGCAAAGGATGGGTTTACGAAGAGGATGGGTTGAGGAAGAAGATGTGTTGAGGACGAAGATGGGTTGAAGAAAATGATGGGTTGAGAAAGATGAAGGGTTACGGAAGAGAATGAGTTAAACAACGATAGGTTAAGTAAATGAAGAGGATGGGTCAAGTGTGCAAGTTTTTACATGTTAAACGACAGCAACAGAACTTTTGACCTAAACAAAGTTGCCGTTTAACAGTACCAAGATAAGTTCTGAAGTAGAACGTCAAGAGAGTATCTGCGTAAACAACTTAAATCAACACTTGAAAAGAACGTCGCCGTTCCACGATGTTGATTTGAGATTGTCTCAGTATCATTCTTCGTCTAACCAACGCCGACTCATGTCATTGCTGGGCATCGTTTCGCAACGAGCAGGTACCAATGCCGAGCACCATTCTAACCGTGTTGGTGCCAATGTTCACATACTGGCACTGTTTTGAAGACATTACACCCGGACGCTAGTTATCGGCGAATCTAGTCAAATTTGTCGAGCCGTGACTTGCACGTTTTGATTGCGTCGCTAGTATACCATCCCGTCGGGAACTTGTTCCATTCTTCGGCAACTCTGTAGGTGAATAAATGCACTAGTGTATGTCGAAGTGGAAGACTCACTAACGAATATCATAATCATTATTCCTGGTCCCTCAGTTTGTTTCTAAAGTATTGAGGCTCGTGCGGTATTTGCACTGCATGATTTCCCCCACTTTGCGTGTCTCCTCTAAAACGGCACTTCTCTGGCGCATAATGGTTCGCGAAGTCGGTCTAAGTCCAGTTTATTGCGTGGCGAGAGGATAAGTTTGGTAGTCCTACGTGGAATCTTGTTATTCAATAAAGTATATTTTATAGATATGTTAAAACCAAAATTGAAGGTAACAGTCGAGACACGGTCCATCGAATGCAATGTACGACTTAAGAATATTGTTTATAGTCCATTGCGAGATAGAATGTCATGGCAAACATAACATTTTATTTGCATTTTTGGCAACATCGTTACATGGTTTGCTACTCTTTAAATCGTACTCATAAGATATATTTCGCGCTTCAAATATCAACACGTTGGTATCTAAGAATTATGCAATTTTATCTGTAATCAAATTTTAATCTATTTGAGACAGACTGATGCTGGACGAATGGGTCGACAATTGCCATGGCACTTCTTGCCCCCTTTCTTAAAAATTGGAGGAACGTTGGCCTCTTTCCTTTGAGAAGGTCACGTGCCATTCGCCATTGATTAGAAGAACATTCTTGTGAGGGGTCCTGTGATTTCGTTCGTAGTCTCCTTCAGTATTCCAGGATAAACTTGGTTAGGACCTGAGGATAATGTGACTGCCAAGATATTTATATATTTAATTGCTTCTGCATGGGGGGTTGGATGTGATGTACGGTGTTTGAGGCTTTAATTTGCCTCTCTGCCATGATATCCCGAAGAGTAAATATCCGTATTCTCTGTTGTGGGCATAACGAAAATATTGGTTCAGTAGGACACTCATTCTAGTGTCGTAGGATTCGAACTCTCAATGGTCGTTTCTAAGATGAAATATCACAAGCATTAATTTAATTTTTATTTTATTCAAATATTGTAAAAAGTGTTTCATATCAGTTTTGGCGTTTGAAGCAATTTCAACGTCAGAGGCTTTCTTTTTACGTTTAATGACTTTCTGTAGAACTCTTCAACGGACTTTATTTTTTGGCCGCTCCATCGTGTAGGTAATTTGATTAGGACAAGTGTTTTTTAGCAATCAATGATCAAGTTGTCTTTTCCAGTGCTAAGGCTGGCTGACTGCTGATCGCCTGTTTTCTTCAAAGGTTGGGATCAAGTTCAATTTTTTTAATCGGTAAAAAACGATTCAACGATTGATTGACGTCACGTGCAATAGTTATAATAGCAGACGCAATTGACTCTCGTAAGCTATTAAATATAGCTAATCCAAAAGTAAGGTCTATACCATATTATACTGACGTTTCTATTTCAGCTCTATGGTGAAAGGGATGCGGTTATGGTCGTTAGTTCGGAGTGGTTCGCACACTTCAGAGTCGCTTGATCACAGCAGGAAATCATGGATATTGCTGTCTGCTGTAAGTGTTTCTACCAATTGGGTCATAAACTGATCGTCGAAGCGCAATACTGTTCTGTGTTGTAACGAGATCAAAGAGAGTGTAGTATAGATCTATATCATCTGCAGCCGTGCTCTTTAGAGGCAGGTAGACAAAGGTGATTTGACACTTGACGGGTTTATAGACAAATTGAATTGATGCTATGTCGTGTCCGCTGCTTCAAATAGTAACTTCAAATATTTGTAGAGACATTTTCACAGGAAACAATACTCCTCAACTCATTTGACCTGTCTATCTTTGTAAAATTTTGAATAGACTGGGAGAGCAAATACGCCCAGATTATTTCGAGGGGTCAATTTCATTCTGATACTATTGTGATTGCAATTATGTCCGTCTTTATGTTCATTGCAATTATACCCAATTAATCAATTTTGCCTCGGATATTTTTACGCTTACATAATAACATTCGAGGGTACCAGCAGTCACACTAACTCTAGTTTCTAAAATGCGTTGTGACTATTTTGAAGCATTTCATCGTTGCCACTACCATTATTTTCAAGTGCACGGATTTTGTTCGTGGGGCAGCGACATCTGAATCTCGAATGTCATTACCATCTTCAACGATTCGGTTACCGTTGCTAGTTCTGAATCGGCGAGTTTCGTTTGATCTGCTAAGGGCTGCATTGGGATTTCGAAATTACCTTGTATTGGTTCTCTGTCTACCATTGGCGGCAGCTCCTGCACCATTTCTGCGTTTAGTTTTGATCCGGTGTAGGTGAGGCCTGTTTCGGGGTATGGGGCTTTTTTGACGCAGGATCGGGTTGTTCTGGCAATACCTTAGAACGGGTGTTGGGTGAACGAGACTTAGTCGGGACATTTTCTTTAGCTATTTACGTAAGCGAGTTCAGCTAAACTGTTTTACAAGATGTTTTCGAGAGTATTTAGACCAAACGTATTTATGCCTGCCATGTTGGGGATTCTATTTAAATCATAGTACTTAAAATCGATCATCGTTTCCTAATGTTCTGAAAATGGGTTGTCGCGCTGGGTGATTGTTTAAATGTATCTCCTTGCTCATCTTATACCTACTTTGGATCGAAAGAGGCCGGATGCCAGTGGTACGGTTGTAGCGTGTAATTGTTTGACGCTATTTAGCAACGCTTCATACGTTTTCCATGCCTTGTTTCGCTGTCACGTCTTTGGCTCAGACTTACATCGTAGTTGCTTCAGAAGAAGACGTCTCTTCTCTATTGATTAGGCCTTCAGTCCAAGGAACAGGACATGTTAAGGAAGAAGAGAGAGGGGTGAAGAAACGGAATGGTGAAGATGAGGAAGGGTGAAGAAGAGAAAAGGTGAAGAAGAGGAAGGATGAAGAAGATGAAGGGTGAAGAAGAGTAGGTGCGAAGAAGAGGATGGGTGAAGAAGAGGAGGGGTGAAGAAGAGGATGGGCTAAGGAAGAGAATGGGCTGAGGAAGAGGATGGGCTGAGGGAGAGGATGGCCTAATGAATAGGATGGGTTAAGGAAGATGATGGTTAAAAAAAAAGATGGGTTATGGAAAATATTGAAGGAGAAGAGGGAAAAGGAAGGTTATTGAAGAGTATGGGTAAATGAAGAGGATGGGTGAATGAAGAGGATGGGTGAATGAAGAGGATGGGTGAATGAAGAGGATGGGTGAATGAAGAGGATGGGATGAGAATGAAGATGTGTTAAAGAAAAGGATGGGTAAAGGAAGAGGATGGATGAAAGAAGAGAACGGGTTACGGAAGAGGATAGGTGAAAGAAGAGGATAGGTGAAGGAATAGGATGGGTTTATGATGGAATTGCGTTATGGAAAAGCGTGGAAAAAGGAAGAGGATGGTTTCATGTAAATTATAAGTGAAGGAATAGCGTGGGTGAAGGATAATGCTGGGAAAAGAAAAGGATAGGTTAGGGGATCAGGAAAGGATGAGGAAGAGGATGTTCCAACAATGAAAATGTAAAAGGGGAGATATGATTGGTGACGATATTTTTAGGCGAAATAGAGAATTGACAATCAAAGCAGAAGAGCGGAATAGGTTTTTGAATGTGTGCTAAAGAAGGAAAAGGAATAAGCGAACGAAATTGCTGACAGACAGCCATTCGTGCCCTTTAGATGGGCCGCCAAGCTTAGTTGTGTCTTTAGATGGGCCGCCAAGCATGGTGGTCCCTTTAGATGGGCCGCCCAGCTTGGTGGTCCCTTTAGATGAGCCGCCAAGCTTGGTGGTCTTTTTAGATGGGCCGCCAAGCTTGGTGGTCGGTACTGTGAAAGGGTATCGATTCCAGCATGACTGTACGTCGCGCTGCTACGAGGATCAAAATTTACACGTTGGTGCAGTATCGGAATAAAGTTCGGTATTTGTTACAATTTAACGACGGACCCGAAAAAAAGAATTCAAATTATACATTTAATCCATAACAATTTTTATAATGGTATTTTAGGCACAAAATAAACGCCAAATCAATTCTGCACATTATATTCCCATCAAAGTGTGAATAATAAAATATAGTTATAGACTGCTTTACGTAGAGATGTTACATGATCACTAACTGTAGCCGAGCTCGAACCGACGCCATAACAAACGATCTTACACCGACCGCCATTACTGCTCTTCGGTGCTAAAAGTTCCAGCCCTGCAGCCACGAAAAAAAAAAAAAGTTTACGTACAGTAACGAAGATGCACCAAGCGCTCTACAAACAAGTTGAATTCAAAGTCCCTATACAAAAGATAACCGACAGAAAAGAACGATGAGCGCAGACGTACATTGTTAGAGAAGCCTTCAGGTCTTTCCAGAAGGGGCAGCAGACAAAAGGGTAGTGGAAATATAAAGAATGACATCCAGAGAATGGAAGGAAAAACCTGCAGCAAAGCCGGTCGATGTTTAGGCGTGAGCAACACTGCTGCTGCCACCGCTGCTTCTGCCGCCACCGCTCCTGCTGCCGTCTGCTGTATGTTTAGGCGTGAGCAACACTGCTGCTGCCACCGCTGCTTCTGCCGCCACCGCTACTGCTGCCGTCTGCTATCTGTTTAGGCGTGAGCAACACTGCTGCTGCAACCGCTGTTTCTGCCGCCACCGCTACTGCTGCCGTCTGCTATATGTTTAGGCGTGAGCGACACTGCTGCTGCAACCGCTGCTTCTGTCGCCACCACTACTGCTGCCGTCTGCTGTATGTTTAGGCGTGAGCAACACTGCTGCTGCCACCGCTGCTTCTGCCGCCACCGCTACTGCTGCCGTCTGCTGTAGGGATTACGATACCTGGATTTTTTGGAGGGGAAGATTTAGTTTTTTATTTTTTAATTTGGATTTGTTTGTCGTTTTGTGGACGAAAACTGGGCATGGGAAGTTTATTTTTCTAATGTCGGAGAAATACAGGTCGCGCAGTCGAAACGAGGAGAAAAGGTCGTGACCAGATGAATATTGGAAAGGGAAACAACGGAAAGTCGGAGACATCGAATGTTTGTTGAATATAAACGAAGAAAAAATATTCCTGAATGTATGAATACCTGTTGTACACCAAAACAATATTGAATAAAAACGCAGGGATGAAACCTTATTAGGAAACTTATCGGCGTGAATATACTTGTGTTTGACTGGAATTAGGAAGGGGTTGGCAACATATATTTGATGCGTCCGATGATCATTAAAGTCATCCTCGCCAAACCCTGAACTGCAAAACATCACACACAAAGGATCATATTAACGCATACGACATTTAAATGTTATGGAAGGGTCAAGAGTCCAAGAGGGCTTAGAATCCTTTTATATACATACAAATACTCCTCAGGAGAAGGAGATACAACACGAATATTGCTGAACAAAATCTAAAACATCGAGCAGCCGTGACACCACCGACATTATTGCGCTTATTTCACAGAGATGGCAACTATTGCGCTTATTCCACAGAGATGGCAACTATTGCGCCTATTCCACAGAGATGAGATGGCAACTATTGCGCTTATCCACAGAGATGGCAACTATTGCGCCTATTCCACAGAGATGGCAACTATTGCGCTTATTTCACAGAGATGGCAACTATTGCGCCTATTCCACAGAGATGACAACTATTGCGTTTATCCACAGAGATGGCAACTATTGCGCTTATCCACAGAGATGGCAACTATTGCGCTTATTCCACAGAGATGTCAACTATTGCGCCTATTCCACAGAGATGGCAACTATTGCGTTTATCCACAGAGATGGCAACTATTGCGCTTATCCACAGAGATGTCAACTATTGCGCCTATTCCACAGAGATGTCAACTATTGCGCCTATTCCACAGAGATGGCAACTATTGCGTTTATCCACAGAGATGGCAACTATTGCGCTTATTCCACAGAGATGGCAACTATTGCGCCTATTCCACAGAGATGACAACTATTGCGCTTATTCCACAGAGATGACATCACAGGTAGAGGTGTGGCGCTACATGCGTTCAAGTACAGCATACGGGCTGTACCACTCACTGTGCTCCAGGAAAACAGAAGGGGAAAAAAAAGAGTCATTTGTCTCATTACATTCATCGTTGGCGTATGAAGCAACACAAACAGCAACAACAGCATTAAAGAGTTCTTCACGCCCCTGATAAAGCCTCGGGAGGCCTACAGCTACTGGAGGCCTACAACCACGAGGTGCCTACAACCACGGGAGGCCTACAGCCACGGGAGGCCTACAGCCACGGGAGGCCTACAGCCATGGAAGGCCTACAGCCACGGGAGGCCTACAGCTACGGGAGGCCTATAGCTACGGGAGGCCTATAGGTACGGGAGGCCTAGAGCTACGGGAGGCGTGAAGCTACGGGAGGCCTATAGCTACGGGAGGCTTATAGCTGCGGGAGGCCTATGGCTGCGGGAGGCCTTTGGGTACTGGAGGCCTATAGCTATGAGAGGCCTATAGCTATGGGTGGCCTACAGCTATGGGAGGCCTATAGCTTTGGGAGGCCTACAGCCATGGGAGGCCTACAGTCACGGGAGGCCTACAGCCACGGGAGGCCTACAGCCACGGGAGGCCTACAGGTACGGGAGGCATACACCCACGAGAGACCTATAGTCGCGGGAGGCTTTTAGCCACAGGAGGCCTACAAGAGCGTGAGGCCTACAACAGCGGGAGGCCTACAACAGCGGGAGACCTACAACAGCGGGAGGCCTACAACAGCAGCAGGCCCACAACAGCGGGAGGCCCAAAACAGCGGGAGGCCTACAACAGCGGGAGGCCCACAACAGCGGGAGGCCTACAA
>SDVV010036138.1:0-10981 GCA_016164225.1 Gammarus roeselii
TGAGTTTGGAAGAGTGTATGAGAAAAGGAAGCTTCGAGTGAACGTGGGTAAGAGTAAAGTAATGAGATGCTCGAGGACTGTCGATGCGAGAAAAATTAGTGTCACCCTAAATGGAGAGCTCTTGGAGGAAGTTCAATGTTTTAAGTATCTGGGCTCCCATGTGGAGAAAACTGAACTAGTGGAAACTGAATTGAAGGCGCGGATGAAGGAGGGATGTAAAGTGTTGGGTGCACTAATGAGTGTAATGAGCTGTAGGACGTTGGGGGTGGGAGCAAAGAGAAGGCTGTATGAGTGTGTTGTTGTCCCAACTGTACTCTGCGGAGCTGAGGCTTGGGGGGTGAGAGCAGAGGAGAGAAGAAGGTTGAATGTTTTCGAGATGAAGTGTTTGAGGAGCATGACTGGAGTACCGCTGATAGACCGGCGGGGGTAAACCAGTGAAAACTGTCGGGCCCTGCTGCTGACGACGGATCCTCGGACTGCACTCGTGACCCAGAGTGTAAGTTGAGGGGCTACCGGGCGTACCATTTGGCACTAAAGGGCTAAGTTGTGTTTTTGTGAGCGTATGAGGGTGTGAGGTGTGCCTTGCCGTCGGCCACCCCTCTTTCTGGGGGATGCGGCCTAGTGTCTGTATCTGTATTAGCAGTCAATCAGCCGAAGTACTGATAAGAAGAACTGCTGCATCTTCAGTCGCAAAACAAAACGATGCTCTAATTTTAATAAGAAATACTTGACGAACCTTCAAAACACGATAAAAATGTTAGCAAAAGCGTTCTAAGGCTGGTTTGGAACAGAGAAACAAATATTAGGAAAATGAAATGTCTACAAACAACAAAACAAATTTTTAAGCTATGTGTCGAGCAGGAAAAAATGAAGATCTGTGAAAGGACCTCTGGTGAACGACTGCGGTTAGCTGGAATCAGACAACACTGGTTTGAGTGTCATACTAAACCAATGATTTTGTTATGTATTCACTAAAGAGAAACCAGATATTCCCGATTATCAAGATATCATAGCGAAAAGATAAATTGAAACTCCCAGCACCATAAACTATTCCCCTGTAAAATGAATCGAATTTAAATAGATAAATTCACAATATTTTCAAATCACCGAACAGCCTAATGTGTCCCAATCTGTCACAAATGGTACTTGTCCCTCTCAATTGGAAGACGTCATGCATTGTTACTCAAATTTTAAAGAATGGGGTGGAGAACTGGCCCGCCGCTTACTGACTAATTAGCCTCACCTCTGTCATTGGCATATTGAAGATAATTTTGACTACGGATAAAATTACAGTTCATATCTGACGAACCTATTGCTATTTTTCAAGAATCGAGATGACATTTCTCTCGCGTAAACTCCAATGGATATCATGTAGCTTGATTTGCAAAAGCTTCCGTTTAAGTCTCCCACAGTCGTTTAGTTAATAAATTGCTCAACATCGGTATTCGAAGCGAGCTAAATATCTGGATAGAATACAGGCTCACATATAGGCGGCAACGAGACTTACGGAACGGAAACCTCCTCCCCTTGGAGTAATATGAAAAGTGGCGTCCCTCAATTACCAGTTTTAGATTCAGTCCTTTTCAAAATACTGATATACGATCTCGTAAACGATTCATGATACATTAGCAAGTTTGCATACACTGTGCTAAGAAAGAAGGAAGAACGCAAATAGAGCTTGCTTGATCGAAAGTATTGATTGGCCAAAGAAGTGGCAACTGAAATCCTATGGCGACAAATGTAAAGTTATGCAGATAGGTTATCAAAATCCCAGGCACGAATATTCCATGTCCGAAAGAAACACATTCCCGTCACCGAAGAAAGAGATTTAGGTGTCATCACTGGTAACGCTGAAAAAAAACACTAACGATATAGTCAAAAAATAAAAGAAACCTGGTGTGCTCAGTTCCATTTTGTAAACAATATCCTAGGAAATAATTTAGATTATATTAGTGAAAGTTCAACACACAGCTACAATATTTATCCAGGACGTGTCGGACATGTGCAATCATTGATTGGTCATGGTACCAGCAGGTTGGAGATCCTTCTATGCTGTTTTGGTGTTGTTGGTATGGCAACCGCCTTCCCCTTTTTAACGGTTGGTTGCGGGTTCGAATCCCGTAAGAGGGACGGATGATAATCATTCGTCGTGAGCGTTGAATCGATTTTGTTGTTAGCCTACGAACGGCGGGATACTCTGGTCCTTTATGAGGAAGGTGTCTCTCGCTGAGGGGTAATGATAATTGTGTCTAGTTTATTTGTCGCCTTGTGAAGGATAAACTTAAACTGAACATTAGTTCAGGTGACATATCAATCTGCTATAGGTAGAAAAACAACTGTTACCCAATAGCCGGATTATGTAAGCATAATAATCAGGTTACGCAGAAAAGACCGATAGCTCGATGTTCTGTACGCTGGGCGGACCTTGAAACCAAACTCCTTTGATATTGAGAGCCTTATCACAACTCGCAACAGGATGGCGTACGTTCTGAGAAGGGCCAGTCGACAGTTTCCGGGAAGATATCAGGATCTGGATCAACAGACGGAAAGTGTATGTGTGGGTCAAACCGCCGAACCCCGACGCACCAGGAGCAAGGAACACCCACTCTCGGCTTCAAAAATTTTGTGAAGATCTCCTGGGTACACCGCTTTCAACTTATATGGAAAATTGGTTGTAACATTTTTTAGTATTCCGTGCGGATAGTATGCTCTTGGAGGTCCCTTACCCGGTGCTCTCATGGCTGGATGCTCAGGAATATCTGCGCGAGCAGATATCCAGAATGCTCAATACTGTCTCGATATTACCTTTTATATGCATGTATAAGTGAAACTTTTAAATAACTGATCCTTCCTATAATACGGCACCGTACAAGGTAGTTCCGGCTTGTCTAATTTGTCGCACTCTGAGCACTCTGAGCACTCTGAGCACTCTGAGGACTCAGAGCACTCAGAGCACTCTGAGCACTCTGAGCACTCTGACCACTCAGAGCACTCAGAGCACTCTGAGCACTCAGAGCACTCAGAGCACTCAGAGCACTCAGAGCACTCAGAGCACTCAGAGCACTCAGAGCACTCAGAGCACTCAGAGCACTCTGAGCACACAGAGCACTCTGAGCACTCTGAGCACTCTGAGCACTCAGAGCACTCAAAGCACTCAGAACACTCTGAGCACTCAGAGCACTCTGAGCACTCAGAGCACTCTGTAACACTCCATTTACATCAAAATTGACTGATCAATCTCACTGGTTTGTTGAGGTCCCTGCTTGGTGTTGTAGCATTCATTGCAGGTCAATGCGCGATAGCTGTGTTTATTGATCTAGAGTGTTTATTATCAATGCCAGTGCATAAGTCGTGTTGTGGATTTGTCGCGGTAATATATTTTTAATTTAATGTGGGATTTCATTCGCATAAAGACCTAGATTGCATACATTCCTTCGCTTATAGCTGATCCTTTAGACTCTTACCTAGAATCAATTGATCCCGATCAAAACTTTTTCGATAGCATCTTCAATTTCATTGATCAACCTATACAATTTAGTTATTATAGTTTAGATGCTTACAGTAGCGATCGATTAAAAACATTTATCCTCTACACAACAAAATGGTAATTTACGCAGTTTTAATTCCAAACCTGATCAGCATTGGTTATGATTAAAGTCACTTCGAGTGCCACGGATGTAATTGTCGTAACGGAAACTTGGCTCACTGAAGCTAGTGCGAGTCACTGCTCAATTGAACCTAAGTGTTAATTCTGAAACACTGGAGACCTGCATAATTAAAATTGACTTAGGTTCCGGAGTTTATTTTTGTATTTGCGGTATATCGACCTTAGAGTGGTGACAGTGATTATTTCTCAAATTAAACGGAAAGTATAATGCAATTTATTTTTAGTTACTGGAAATTAGGTTGTTGTTGCAGGAGACTTTAATATTGGTTTACTTTCAGTTGATTACCTACCGTGAAAAAGGTAACACGTTTTTCTTTTTGATGACCAGACCGGACTTCCCTGTACTCTCGACCATATTTGGTTTATTTCCCTCTGTCAATATGGTTCGGGAATATTGTGTCTCGATATTACTGATCCTTCATTCGTCAAAATTTGTATCGCAGTTCCCCCCAAGGAGTAGGTAAGCTTAGAGTTCCACAAACACTCACCAGTCAGCGTGAATAAATTTATTAGTCGTTTAAGTGACATTTCAGTGGATTTTTCCGATGCAGCCCATGCCAATCGTGTAATTAAAACTGTTAATTCGATGTTCTATTCTTATTTTCAAAATAAAATAATTTATTTTGGTGCCGAGCGCTTACAGAAACCATGGCTAACTTTGGTCATCACGAGGTGAATTAGGATGAAATGGCAGCAAATGAAATGATGTAAGTTGGGTCTGATATCTGAAGCAGACAATAGAGCAATCAGTAACTCTCGCCTAGCAAAGATAAAAGTGACCAAACTTCATTACTGCGTTACATCTTTCCATAAATCGCTTTGCGACGCAAAAAACTGCAGTATAATTATGAGGTACTAGCAAAAAATTCAATTAGAAACTCGATTAAAAACATGGCGCACAATGAAAGTTAAATTTATTAACTTTTCCGTTACTTATTTGGATGCATTGCTGTAGACCTTGATGAACAACTTCCCGAAGTTGCGATTCTCTTCTTGATTACGTTTACGATGATATTCTAGATTCAATCTTTTTACGCCCTGTGTCTGCTGAAAAATGTAGTAAAACAATTGTCGATCTCAAGCGAACATCTTCCGACATGTACCTTATCACTAAAGAGGCTTGGACTGTCTGGGCGTGAAATTGTTGAATCGCGCATGGAACTTATAAACAAGGCCTTTCAGGCAGGTATATTCCCCGATGTCCTAAAGCAAGCTAAAAGAACTCTTCTTTTCAAATCTGGTGACCCTTTAAGCGTCCAATTTCTGCGTTGCCATCTTCAGCAAGATTTTTGGAAGATGCTCGACTATTAGGTTTGTCAAATTTGTTAATGATTTTTCCGTTATTTTTCCAAACCAGTTTGATAAAGAAATCCACTGTTTATACCTTCTTAAAATTGTCTGAATATATGTATGATGCTATTGATAATAAAAAAAAACGGTATTAGTATATTTGTTGATAAAAGAAAAGCCTTCGACACGGTGAATCATAGATTACCGTTGCAAAAACGTTATGGCTACGGCATTGGAGGATTACTCCTGAAATGGATGACTAGGCATCTGAACAAATCGACAGCCTTGCGTAAAGATTGACTCCGATTTGTCAGATTTTAGGATTACGAATATCGGTGTTCCACAGGGCAGTTTCTTGGTCTCATATTGTTTCTGTTTTATATCAATGATCTTCTTGACGTTTCGTCAAAATTTGCATCTGATTGATTGGTGGATGAGAGATACCACAGTATCCTCCCAACACGTCAACTATGAGTGTCTTATTAATGTAGTGAACGTTGGACTAGAAAATATTAAACACTGGACTTCGTAAACACACTCGCTGTGAATGTAGAAATGACGTTTGCAACATTATTTTTAAGCCGACGTCACGATATTCCCCGTGATCTAAAGATATTTATCGATAATCGGTAGGAAAAATTAAATGAGACTGGTAGATTTTTGTGAGTTACTGTTGACCAAAATATAATGTTCATATTTCTCAAATTTGTAATAAACTCTCTACATTTTTAGGATTCCTGTGCCCCTGATCGTGTCCTACTCTGTTTGTACTATAGTCTTGTTTATCGTCATTTGATACATTGTAATATAGTATGGGGCGGCACCTACGAATCGCACCTTGTCCATTTGTTTTTGTTACAAACAAAAATAATTCGAATAATCACTGAGCAAAGTTTTCTTTCTCATACTGATCCTTTGTTCCACGAAACAGCGATCCTAAAATTACGTGATATCCACATATATTTACTGGTATTGAATGCATTCAAGATACGTACAGTTGACGGGCACTCCCGTCGGCACAGAGTTATGTTTCACTAGGAACAGTTAGTTTTGTGCCGACTTTCCAACGCTTGACTCTTACCCAGCTGTACGCTGCACCTAAGGTGTGGAACGATCTACCTACTGCTGTCATGTGGGGCTTTTTGGTCACAACCTTTAAAAAAGAGCTGAGACGCCTTGTTGTCAGTTCGTATGATCCTGAATGAACGTGATTTTTTCTCATACCGTCCTCCCATCATGTTGCCTACTCCCATCATGGAAATTGAACTAGAGAAATTTTCACGTAACCTGTTAGCGTAGCTTCCTGAAACCTCATTTCGTATCATGTAGTCTTATATTTCCTCTTTTATTTAAATTGTATACGAGTATTTTTCTACCAACTCTTGATGCAAGCACCTCTCAACAAATTTAATAAATTACTTTATTTACTTGTTGCCATCCACTTTGTGAATCTACCTGTGAAATTATCCTTGTGTTTGGTTGTTCATGAATTATGTGTGTGTGTGTGTGTGTGTGCGCGCGTGTATGTGGGTGTGTTGTCTGAAAGGTAAAGGACTTATACAAGAGCTTGATGTGACCCAATATAATGTTGTATATGCGTTGCCTCAATAGATGATTTAATTTGATTTCTTTGAAATGTATAAGCCTCACTTGTGCTGAAAACCTGAATTAAACGACAGCCATTGTGCTGCAAACGCGCTTGTCTGGTCATGTCCAATCCTCGGCTGGTCATGATACCATCAGATTAGAGATCCTCTTATCTGTCTTGGTCTGTTGGGTATGACACGCGCTTTGAGTTCTGACGGTCTGCGGTTTCAATCCCGTGAGCTTGATGATATTCAGACAAAGGAATATTCCATAAAACTTATTGATTGAAGAAACTGAAGTTTTGAGAACGTATCATGAGCACCATTGGAGTTGGTTCGTCGATGTACATTAGACTATTTCAAGTAAAACTGAGCTCTACCATTTTCCATGAATCAATTAATTTGTACTAGTTCCTAAATTCACCGAATGAGTTCAATCAAATTTTGAGCTTGGCAGCGGTGATACATCCGGCTAGGAATATTCTGTCCTCTAATGTTCGGAAATACCTCCGACACACCTTTCAAGTGTCATCACAAGTTTAGACGCACGATCACACAGACAAAGAGACAAACAGACAAACAGCCATGATGACATTAGCATATTCCTTATGTGCATGTGATATCCTACTGAAGTAGCCCTATAAAGAGGTCGACTCATATAGTCATACAATTCAGAAATGTATTTGAAAAGAGTCAAAAATAACTCAAGCCTCGTCAAACTGCAAATGGGGGACACATTCCGAAGGTAGAGCCGAAACTGGGTATCAGCAGAGTACGGATGGTTCGAGGAGATCATCGTCTTAAGTTGCCCAATTTAATATCTAGTAGCCACATTATTTGAACTGCAATTACATTGTTGTCTGTTTACATACCATGACTCTGTCCTGTATTTGCAATGCTCCGTGCAGACCAGCACTCATCACCAGTATAATATCCACACGGGGCTCAGATCCTTTAATTCATTTCAATGTACACTCACGGTACCTGGAGTCGCCTTCTATAGCCACACTCTTCCACACATATCTTTCTATCAGTCCAAGTGTGATCGTCTCTAGGAGCGCAAGGGATAATGGAAGAGCTGTGTCTTCTAATTAATCCTTTGACGAGCACTTGCTTGGCGAAGAGTATTTGAGCACAGCGGGGGAGGCTGGTTCTCATTTTGGAACACCTTAGATATGGTAATATTAAAATGGCACGCAATAATTATCAAGCCCATAGTTCATGGATTTTGTTTTATTAGCTGGAACAAAGACATGTGTGGGTAAAAGTCAATTCAGGGGGTCCGGGAAGTGATGATCTCCTTGAGCCCTGGATTAAATCAACAGTCATCCCCGTACTTTTTCGTCAATACTTGGAAAATGAAGCCAGAATGTACAGTTCAGCCGCAAAGTGGCCACCACCATTTTTCTTAACCTTATGCAACTTTTTATCCACCGCTCCACAGCTTAGTGCCATCGACCTTCTTCCATTGTTACAGCTGTTCTGTCGACCATAAATTCCATTGAAATCATCCAGAGGTTTGGGCCCCACGAGCAATCGTATCATCCCTTTCACGTCATAACCAGCAATCAAGGGGACTAAGATCAGGACTGTGCGTGGGTCCAGGATCATAAGTACGACAAGACATTTCACACAAGTTTCAGCAAAGAGTGGTTAGCCGTCGTTCAGATGGCCCGTGGCCAGAGCACAGTCCTGACTTTAACCTAGTTGATTGCAGGTTCTGGGGTGACATGGACGATGCGATTGCTCGTGAGAGACTAATGCCACTACGTCGCGTGATGTTGTTTGTTATGAACCTTTATGGATGTTTTCGGGAAGAACTTCAAATCCTAAGTTAATTCATTATTATAAGCGTATAAGTTCCTCATTTGTTGTCATTTACCGCCTTTGTACAGTTAAAAAAAATTACTCTTAGTTTCAGTAAGGATGTCCGAGTAGTGTTGTGTCCGCTACTTTATGAACACCCTGCATGTGCAGGGTGTTGAACTATCATAGTTCAACTTTTGACTTTACAGAGAAATTCAAAATCATGTCACTGATTGCAAGGCGGTTATATTTTTCAACATTTGAAAACAATCAGAATATTTTCTGGGGTAATGTTAATTCATTACCTATATCATTTTCCGAAAAAATCTCCAATTGCGGTAGAGTACCCTGATAAATACTACTTCAAATATTAGGAGGTGCTCTAAAAAATGACACAAACAAAACATTGCATTTTTTAAATGATCAGGAAACCTGTGCAAGAATAGAGGTAGCACAGCCAGCGTACGTGTCACAGAATACTCCCCATTCAGATTTACGTCGGAAAACATTTATTTGCTCTATTCCTTAACCCTAGAAATATCAATTGATTTACAGCTCACTCTCCTTTCGAAGAGAAACGAAGGATATTCATGTTCTGAGCACTAGTTTTATTCATTAGCCAACAGACTGCCGACGCATAATCCAACTCAAAGTGAGGAAACTGACTTGTAACGAGCGTGTCCCGTCACACTCCAGCCGGATAGCCAAGCCGACCGATCTGCTGTTTACAACGTTACGCTTTGATGCTCGCTGTTATTGTTTCCGGTTGCCGGGTGAGGTTACTTTGTGGAACAATTTGCTGCTTCTAAATAATTTCGTGCAAACATTTCTACCATGACTTATAGAATTCGTGAAGGATTGCTATTGAAATCATTAACCGCTGAAATGAGTTGAACATCTCAATAATGATGTCGTGAGGCAGCAATTCTTTCTTTCCATCATGTTGCTGCAACGATCGGATCATGTTGCTGCAACGATCGGATCATGTTGCTGCAACGATTGGATCATGTTGCTGCAACGATCGGTCAGCGCGTTGAAGGTAAACTGTTTTAGGTACACTGTCTTTTTTTGTAGCTTAGTTTGTGAGGAATTAACAGAATCAAACATTCGAGAATATATCAAAAGTTGAGAAGTAATTACAAATAATATTGAGTTCACATGAAATAAGATAAACACACAGTGACAACTGGTGCTAACCCTTGCCATTGACTTGTACCAACTCAGGAAGGAAATCAAACTTGAGAAATTGCAATGCAGATGAATGATAGCCTCCTCGGTGCCTTATTACGATTACTGTAGCAGCCCCTGAATGGATACAACCATTCAACCGTTCAATTTCTTCCCGTGTATTGGCAGTGGCAGCGCTAGTGTTAACGTTCAGAGAAAACATACTTCAGAAGCTCTGTCATTGTGTACCGACGTAAGTGAATGGTGCGAGTGTGAGTAATTCATTTCTCGAATATTTATAGCGTAGGCACAATCACTGAAATAAAACAAAGCCCGAGGTGTGTCAGGGTGCATCGAACGTGACTTCGTTTCTACAAGCGTGACTGAGTGAATAGCATATGAATCATGTTCATAAATGATTGAACGTGACTGCCTGTGTGAACACGGTCACAGGGTCATGGAAGTGCGGGACTATTGTAGGCCTGCTTTAATTGCGACGGTTCTCAGGTGTCACGAACCCGTGACGACACACCACATGACACGGCATCGGGAAGATGTTGCGACACCTACTGCAGTTACTCGCCGTGAATACATTCTATTACCTACACAATATACACTGTATAACCTGATACAATAGAGTTTCAATCAAGATTCTTTCAATCCTTTACAAAATTGAGCAGCTTATGAATGACCTCAAGATGAAGCATTCTGCTTACTCATGGTAAGGTGACCATGCAGATTACGGTCATCAACGTTCTCAAGCAGCGTCGAGAAAGCAAAAATTACTGTAAGTAATAAATACATTACATGGGTTGTGTTAATATTGATCTTGTTATAATAATTCAATACTGACAGTGTGACTTCTTATTCCGCTCTCCGATCAATAGTGAACTATCTCATCTCACTTTAGGTGTGGGATACAGTAGATACATTAACGATTGGTAGGCACATCTGGAAGGATTTATAATATTATCAGTAGATATAAACGGTGCCAATATGCCTGGAAATTCGCGGTGCCAATATGCCCTGGAGATCTGCGGTGCCAATATGCCATGGAAATCCGCGGTGCGCGGATTTCCAATATGCCCAAATCTCTAGGGTAGGGGAGTAAGGCGCGCGAGATGGGGGATACGAAATAGCTCTGGAGGTAGGAACTGCAAATATGCCCTGGAGATATGGGGTACGAAAACACCCTCACCGAGAACGCCCTGGTGAATATTGTTTGGTTGTGATTATTATTGGTATGTAAATAGGTATTGTAATGGGTATGTATAATTGTATGATTTATAGTTTCTTCTGTTGGCTTATTCGCAAGAAACGCAAGCCTGGTACATATTGTATGGCTGTTTGTGTATGATTTAATTATATTTTAATAGTATAATTTTACATCGTGGTATTTAGAATCGTAGGCACCCCTGTTATTTCAATGGATTCGTATTGTTGGATCATTATTTTATCTTTGATA
>SDVV010036139.1:0-10981 GCA_016164225.1 Gammarus roeselii
CTCGGAGTCACCACCGCCTCCACACGCAGCACCAGGTGAGCCAGGAGAAAGTTCACCCCGGTCCGCCCCCAGGCAAGCTTGGACCCCAGGAAGACACACATCCACAATGTTTGGGTCCCAGTCTGGATTGTTCTCAATCTCCCAGAGACCCACATTGAAGAGCCTGCGCTTCTGTGGCTTTCCAAAACGTTCTTTGTTCTCTTGGTATGGGAACAAGTCTTCTGCCCTGAGGTTTCCTGTTTCTCTGGTGCCATAGAAAATAATAGGGTACTTCTTGGGGGGTCCACCATTGGGCTCATGTTCAAATGGCTCAATCCTTCCAGGCCAATGAGGATAACCCTTGACTTTGGCGAAGACTAAGTCGTACTGTTTGAAGTCAGTTCCAGGCATGGTCGACAAAACACCAGAACTCTCAACAGTCACCGCTTGGCAGGGGAGCGTCAAAACACAAATTCCCGTCACCAGCAGCTATCAGCACAGGGCGCATACAAACGACAGCCGCCCAAACATGAGCAACAGAAACTGTCTAAGCAGTCAGCATTCAGCACGGGAACAACTTCAGTTTCAGAGTTGTTAATTAACATTCTCTTAAAAAGCCTTATTTTCAGAAAAAACTACCACGTTAGAATTTTTTTTTTTCCTTTTTTTTTCACTATAAAAGCGGTATCATCCGGTAAACTTATCAGTATCAGACCTCTTAAAATGTTTTATTTTCAGTAATAACAAACTAATGCAAATAAAATTTTCAAGGTACACCATAAGCAGTTAAAAACTAGCAAGTAATTGTTCACTGGTTCCACTGGATGGCAGGTGTCGAGGTGTCTGCTACCTTTGTTCTGTATGTAGCTGTCTCATGAAAAGTGAAGATCCATATTTCCGTGGGTGTGACAAAACACTCTGCAGAACTTGTCTTCTAGTAGCTACATAAATTTGTTGCATTTCACAGAGAACAGTTACTTTATAAATCTGCTGGAAATGATCAAAATGTGTATGGTTTTTGTACAATATCAGTTCACATGTTCTGTAAAAGGTCATGACTAATGTTCACTATAGCCTCCTCTTTCCTTACTTCCTCTACTGCAATATCATTTGGCCTGGAACTTTGGCCACACGCCCTGACGTTTTGCAATTACTACCAAATAAAATTGTTTATATTCTTTCTAAGCAGCCTTACTTGGCCCACACTGACCATTTGTTCAGTGTGGGTTAAGTAAGGCACAGCAACTTTTAAATTATATGACTTACACAGTTTCCAACTTGCACTTCATGCATTTAAGTCAAAATCTCTCGCATAATTCCCTTGCCTGCCCTCAGTGAGCTGTCAGGGCTCCCACCGCCTTTGCCCAAGAGAGATCGAAGGCATGGCGTGACTACAAGTAGGTCAGGAGAGCAGAGGGCTGCAATTCCGCAAGTGCTCTTGAAAGGCTACGCATATATGCTGACCTGAATAGGAGCTACAGAAATTTTTCCATCGAGTCCCAAAAGAAGTATGAGTCCAAGTTACTTAACAGACCTGATAACCGTAAGCTGTTTCATTCTTGTGTCAGGAAAAAAAAAATTGTTCGCCCCAATTGCCAAATGGTGAGATAATTCAGGATCTGAGCGTGATGCAAAGTTTTTGCTGACTATTTTTCTGGAGTTTTTGTTGGTTCAGCTCCTACTCACCCAGCCCCTTTCCAGTCTTTTGATGGGAGTCTGTCAGATGTGGACTTCTCTAGGCTGGGGGTCCAGCATGTCCTTTTGACTATTGATCCCATTTCCAGTATGGTTCCAGATGGCCTTCACCTGCATCTGCTGAGGAGTTTTGCAGATGAACTCTTCTCCCTCTTAGTTTTATTTTCCTAAAATCAATGAGGACAGGAATGGCAGCTACCTGAAGTCTGGAGCAAATCAATTGTTGTCCCAATATTCAAGGCTAAATTTCACACTGATCCACTCAATTACAGACCAGTGAGTTTGACATCTCTTTGCTGCAAATCAATGGGAAGAATATTTGCATCTTGGTTGACTGAGTACCTTGAGAGCAACAATATTTTGTCATCCCATCAGTACGGTTTTAGAAGTAACCGTAGAGCCAAGGACCAGTTGCTGTTGACATATGATGATGTTGGAAGGTGGATTGATGAGGGATATGTTGTGGATGTCATAATGCTTTACTTTTCTAAAGCATTCAATGTGGTGAGTCATGGTGTGCTTCTGTCTAAGCTAGAGTCCTTGGGTGTTTGTAACTCATTGCTGGCCAGGATTGCAACATTTCTTTCTGGCAGAGCGATGAGAGTTTTTGTGTGTGTTGCAGCGTGAGCAGCCCAGTTGATGTGACAAGTGGTGTACCTCAGGGCTCTGTCCTTGGTCAGCTACTGTTCTTGATTTATATCAATCACATCTTGAGTGGTCTTCAATGCATGTTTAAAGCATTTGCAGACAATTATAAGCTGTACTTGAGATACCCGTGTAAGAACACTGAGCCTGCCGTCCGCGGCGTTCAGTCACTCCTAAGTGGTTTGGATACAGTTGACCTAGTTGCAAGGTCCTGGAATCTCAGACTGAATCCAGACAAGTGTGTGGTGCTACGCTTTTACAGAGGTTGCATCGATTTTGATGCTCTAGTCCTAGTTAACCAGTACTTCTTCTTGCAAGGTAGAGCATTGAAGTTTGTCACCACACATGAAGACTTGAGTGTCATTGGGGACACCCACTGTGGAGAATATACCCCACATGCCTTGCACGGAGAAGAAGTTAATCTCTCTCTCTCTCTCTCTCTATATATATATATGTATGTGTGTATGTGTTTATGTATGTACATATGTATGTATATATATATATATATAAATATATGTGTATATGTAGGTTTATGTATATATATTTCGTGAACCATCTTGTTTTCAGTGTAAGTGAGCGTTTCTTGGGTTGAGATGGGGACGCAAATGCAGTGTCTACCGCCCTCCCTCCTCCCCTTTCCCAGCTGCCGTTGGAAATTTCCACTACTCGCTGTTGTCAGATGAATTCCCCCGTCTTTATAGAGCAATTATTCTTAGAACAAGGTACCCCCTGTTGTGGGAGTAAGTCATTCAAAGGTATATATATATATAACATTGAAATATGTAATTTCTATGGTATGGTAATGTTTTAATGACGCCAAGAAAGCGTAAGTCGTAGTTGTTAGATTGAAGTAAACCATCTTGTGTTCAAAATGTCCTGAGTGTCCGTGCGTATGTTGTTGCCAACCGGCGAGCTTGAAATATGATTGTTGCTTGGGTAAGCAGCTGAGGGGTTTCAGTGTGCGTTTAACCATGACAAGTATTGGTCGTGCCGCTGTACATCAAGGATGTGAAGTATCTTTTGGATACTTCATCTTAACTACCGACTAGAAAATAATGTTAGTTTTATTGTAGCAGTAGAGAGAAAATAACCCTGCCAGTTAGAATGACGCTGTTTTAGTATAACAATAGGTGTGTAGTACAAGAAGACTGTATAGTAGAGAAGACGCCACATGAAGTGGCAATTCATGAAGACCAAAATCCAGCCAAATCCAAGTAAGTTCTCAGTGTGCAATGTACTATGTTATAAAAAAAGATCAGTGTGTAAAGAAAATGATAAGGGAAAGGAAATAATTCCCACAGACACAAGTCTCAGATTCCACCATCATATCCGTGTGGTGGCTGCAAAGGCTGGGGGGCTGGCAAACGGCTTGTTGAGATCAACTCTCAGTAGGTCCCCAGAGTTGATGGTACACTTTTATGTTGCACATATTTGCCTACTTATTGAGTATGCATCTTGTATCTGGAACACTGAATATTATGGGGGACTGCAGACTGCTCAAGTCTATTCAGAGAAGATGGACCAGAAACATTGATGGGCTTGCTGATGTGGACTATGGTAATCAATTGAGGAGCTTGGATTTGTTATCTGTCAAGGGTCGCCTTCTGAGGGCGGACCTGATAAAATATTGAACAATTTTGCATGGCGAATCAAAGGATTTGATGAATAAGTTTTCTTTGGCTTCAAAAGTTAGTACTAGGGGTCATCTGCTGAAGATGGTGTTTCGGCCTT
Source organism: Gammarus roeselii (assembly GCA_016164225.1). Classification (NCBI taxonomy): domain Eukaryota; kingdom Metazoa; phylum Arthropoda; class Malacostraca; order Amphipoda; family Gammaridae; genus Gammarus; species Gammarus roeselii. Next base: position 4,051 of record SDVV010036139.1, read on the forward strand.
GCTCATCTGATGCCCGCAGTAGGTCTTTCAGTGCAAGATGTGTTGCTGTGTGGAATGGTTTGCCTGCTGACATAGTGCAGTTGACATATCACTTGCTATAAGTAGGCTCTTGCTGATCTGCTGTATGATCATTTTATAGATTTTGACTAGCCTGATGAGGCCTAATTTATGTGTAGTAATGTATGTATGCACATTTTTATGTGTGTATATGTATTTCTAATGCATGTATACATATATATGTGCATGTGTTTGTTATGTATGTTTTTTTTTGGTATGTTGTGACTAGCAAGATAGCTGTGTGGTAGGTTGCCTGAAGCGCAAATTTCCGGATCTTTCAGCACCATTGTTTTGCCGTGCTTTCACAGTTCTGGCATGCTCTAGCATTTGTGCCTTCTGTCTTGCTCTGCACTCTGGTTGTGCTGGCTTGTTGAGCAGTTTCGAGGCCACCAAGGTGAGATACCATGGTGAGATGATTAGCTCCCTCACGAGAAAAATACAATTTTCTACAAACCTGTTGGTACCTTTTGCTCACCCAGCATTGAAGTGTCTTTTGCTACCCTGTGGGTGTGGAATTCCCTTGATTTGGTGGGGAGTTATCAATGACTCCTGATTTTAAAATGCTACTTGAATAAATAATTATTGATTCCTACTTACATTATTGTTGGAGTTATTGGAGGCATCCCTAATATTCTTATTGAGTTTGATTACACTCACATGTAATGTTTAAGATGTACATTGGCAAAAAAGGGTTTGATGAGGGGTAGGAATTTACATCAATTTTGAATGATGATTTTTTACTGCCTTTTTATTCAAACTTACTATAAATATTTCTACTGAAATTAATTGAGAAGCTTTGTTTATATATATTGTAACAAAAAGCCATATTATGTTGAGTTTGACTGGGGGAAACTTTTTTTATAGACTCCCTAGGTAATTTTTTTATACTTCTCTCCATGTGTATAATGTGAAAGAAAATCCTTGTTATGTTTATTTTGATACTTTTATATAGGAATATTTATACCGTCAGAATTAAAAAATTGGTTCGTTCATTGTGCTGTCAATCTAGTCTTATATTTTAGAATATGTTAGTGAATCAAGGTAGGTCTGGCTGCCAACCGACCACCATTCCAGTTCTTCTTTACCTGCAGATCTGGCTGCCAAGCAACTATCATCCCAGTTCCTCTTTACCTGCAGGTCTGGCTGTCAAGCGACATCATTCTAGTTCCTCTTTACCTGCAGGTCTGGCTGCAGAGTGACCATCATTCCAGTTCCTCTTTACCTGCAGGTCTGGCTGCCGAGTGACCATCATTCCAGTTCCTCTGCAGGTCTAGCTGCCAAGCAACCATCATCCCAGTTACTCTTTACCTGCAAATCTAGCTGCCGAGCAGCCATCATTCCAGTTCCTTTCTACCTGCAGGTCTCGCTGCCGAGCGACCGTGCCACAACCTATACGATCGGAACCGACGCTGTTCGTGCCCTCCCGGCAAGATTGCTTTCCTCAGGCATGGAGAACAGCATGGCTTCTGCACAAGTGGTAAAGTCTATGAAATAGAATGTTAAACCGTTATTTTTGCTGATCTTTACTTTGTTTGAACTACTTGAACAAAATGCTCTGAAATGTTGTTGTTTTTACATAGGGTTACTTGAATGAAGTTTTGATTTATGGTTACCTTTGTTAAAAAATAGTGCTTCCAAGCAACTGCCTCTATAGTGACTACGTTTCTCATAACATTGTAGAAGAAAACATAATTGACAAACATTATTAAGCTCCTTAAATTCTTAGAAAAAGCATCCTATATTTTGTCAGCAAGAGGCACATTCTAGGTAACTATGCAAACAACCTCTGCTCTTTGGCGCTGAAGGGTCTTGCTAGGAGAGACCGCTGTAAACGGGCCACACTGAGTGCTCTTCGGGGGAAAATATGTGTGGGTCCCTTCTAAGCACCAGGTTCAGATGCGCTCACCAGCCCGTTGAGACAGCCTCCTCACACCTCTTATAGCTGTCCTATCCTCCCAAATAGGAATTCTTAGCCACGGACGTGGCAAGAGATGCGGCCAATTGGCCGACTTGCATTTACCACTCACTCTTTATTGAATCTTTATAACAATTTTTACAACAGGCTGGCAAGCACATCCTACACCGCAAATTACAACATGACAAGGTAATAATACTCTGCAAGATCTACAGGTCAGCATATGAAGGTCGGGGCACCTGCAAATAATACAATAATTAAATGCAATATAAAAAGGGGGTCTCTGGAACTAAAGGGCCACTACCCAAAGCCCCCAGGGTGCTACCCAATATACAAACACATATATACATAAAAAGGGATAAAAAGATAGCAAGGGCAACAAACACTGCAAGAGTGCTACTGTGCTAGAAGAACCAGCAGACCGGACTGGCTCATTATCTACGGTCACGATATGCTCGAATTTTAACTTTCACAACAAAGAACTAACTAGAACATGGAGTAAAACAACCACAATAAATAAACTCTAACAGCTCTGCAGTAAAATAACACTTATTGATGGAAACACCTCTGTATTAAAATGATCAACACTGGATATCTTCAGGCCCACTGGCCAATAGACTTTACTTAAGCAAATCACAGTATAAATTGCACCTCAGTAATCTTATGTAACACATCACAAACCCACAGTTTGCAGTTAACTTTACATTAGTAGCTATAAGGGTTCAACAATTACTCGGAGCACACTGGCTGTACTTGTGGGAGCTATGCTAGTCTCCATAATTTACATAATGAAGTACCCAAGTACTACTGAATAAATTACAATTCACAACAACCAGACTCATGGAGGAGTGCACTCACATATAAATCACTCCAGCACACGGGTGAACTCCCGCCCAAGGACCATCCCTCTGTTGCCACTCCCAGCAGCAAGCTGCAGTGGTTTGACCCACTGAACAAACAAATAGGGGACAGTCCCCACGAGGGATCCCGATAAGCTGGTAACTGACATGATTAAGAGTTACCGGAGAGGAGTGCTCAGGTGTCCCAGAGGGTGCACAATCCTCTTGGATACATAAGTATCCCCCTGGGGAAAAGCACACGAGCTGGAAAATCCCACTACACCGCAACACACCCTTTAGGGAAGGAGTTGGGTCTATGATCAATGTCAGCAGCAAGCCAGACAGCTTAAATGGTTTACCCCTGCTCTGGCATAGCAACCGTGCCAGCCTCAGCCACTATCTTCCCGTTTCTCTAGATGACGATAAATGCGAGAATGTACATCAGGGCAGTGTCAAAATTGATTCACTCACGACCATTCTGCACTCACGCCTATACATAGCACGCTCTCTTGCCACTTCAACGCTCATGTATCTCCTTCCTAAGGCCTGCTTCACTCCATCCACTCACCCAAACCTTGGTCTACCTCTAGACCTACGTCCACTCATCTCTGCTTTCATCATTTCCACCTATCATCCATCCTCACACTGTGCCCAAGCCAGCTCGGAAAACGTTGAACTCCTCTGTCTTTTGACGTCCTCATCCCCCGTTCTAATTTCAACAATCTGGTTATTGATCCTATTTCAGCGTCACTTGTCTGTCTTGCCCCTTAACCATTTCATCTTGATAACATTCAACCTTCTTCTCTTCTCCGCCCCCCCCCCCTCCCTCCCCCCAAGTCTCAGCCTTGTACAGCAGAGTTGACGCTGGCTCCAGTGCGCCGATTCTCATCAATCACAATCTTGTGGTAGGCCACTCTCCCTTCTTTGGGGTATTCGGCCTAGTTTTTGTATCTGTATGAGCATGAAACAGATCATGGTTATTATGATTGCAAAATAAATTGGACCTTCACTTCTATTGAGAATCAATGAAAAATTCACCTTGTTCTCATTTACAGATAGACACTAGGCCGAAATACACCCAGTGAGGGGGGTGTCCGACGGCAAGGCGCACCTCATACTACCATACACTAACACTCGCACACCATAGCCCTTTTGCGCAAAAGGGTCCGGCCGGGAACCCCGCAACAGACTCTCCGGGTCATGAGTGCGGTTTGAGATCAGTGTCGGCAGCAGGGCCCGACAGTGAGACGGGTTTACCCTTGCCGCGTCATGATGACCGGGCTTCCCCCCCGCCCACGACCATCTCGTCTCTCAAAGATATGCCTAGGGCGGGAAAGCACATCAGGGCATCGTTGAAACCCATCCGTTCTCAATCATTCTCTACTCACGCCTATCCAGTGCATGCTCTCTTGCCACCTTCACACTCACGTCTCTTCTTCCTAACGTCTCTTCTTCCTAAAGTCTGCTTTACACCATCCATCCATCTACCCATCCAAACTTCGGTCTCCCTCTAGACCTACGTCCACTCGCCTTTGCTTTCAACACCCTTTTCACCAATCTCCCTACATGCATTCTCACCATGTGTCCGAACCATCTCGGAACGCGCGAATGAACTCTGTCCTCTAAATTCTTCACCATACCCGTTCTGTAAAATGAATTAGACTTGCACTTCTATTGAGAATCAATTAAAAATTTAGCTTGTTCTAATTTAGCCCATTATTTATGTGTTGCTCCTCAACAGCAATAGCTCAATTTGCAACCCTCTTATCTCGTGCCTCTGATCTCACGTGCAAGAGCAACGGGTGCCCTGACAGCCCACGGTAAGCAGGATGAATTGGGTCGAGGGGTAGAAACTTTTCAACTACAGATACAGACACCAGGTCGAATCCTTCAGGAAGAGAACCGGAGCAACGGCAAGGTGTACTTCACACTCCTCCTACGCACTCACAATCGCAAAGCAGCTCATTCGCGCTAAAGGGTCGGCCGATGACCCCGCAGCAGACACTCTGTTGTGAGTGCAGCCCGAGGTCAGTGTCAGCAGCAAGGCCCGACCGGGTGACGGGCTTACCCCTGCCGCCTCATGGTGACCGCCCCTCCCCCCCACCCACGACCATTCCGTTTCTCAACAAGATTTCTAAACAGCCCATTCGCGCTAAAGGGTCGGCCGATGACCCCGCAGCAGACACTCTGTTGTGAGTGCAGCCCGAGGTCAGTGTCAGCAGCAAGGCCCGACCGGGTGACGGGTTTACCCCTTCCGCCTCATGGTGACCGCCCCTCCCCCCCACCCACGACCATTCCGTTTCTCAACAAGATGTCTAAGGCGAAAAAGCACATTAGGGCAGCATAAAAAAAATCATAAATTCACAACCATTCTACACTCATGCCTATTCTTTGCCTGCTCTCTTGCTACCTCCATAGGTACTCAAGTCCCCTTCGTTACGCCTGGTTCACACCATCCATCCACCCTAACTTTGGTCTACCTCTAGGCCTACATCCACTCACCTCTGCCTTCATCACCCTTCTTACCAATATCTCTTCATCCACCCTCACCATGTGCCCAAACCATCAAAGAACACGCAAACCTACTCTGTCCTCTAACAACTTGAACATCCCCGTTCTAATTGAACTACGCCGTTATTGATCCTGTCTCTCACCCCCCCACCCCCACCCAAGTCTCAGCTCTGTGGAGCAGAGTTGGGACAACTAGACCCTCGTACACCCTCTCTTTGCTTCAGTGCATCAAACACTTGAAACCCTTCCTGAATTCTAGACCTGAATCAACCCAAGATAAGCCTCGGAAATCCTGGCATATTTCCCCTACCGTCACTGAAGTCTCATAGTTCCTATCGTATTACCTCCCGTTCTGGCATGACCCTTCTCAGATGGGAAAACCTTATTCAGTATGTTGTCAAAACATGAAGAAGGGGGCTGCCTTATCCACTGCATAAGAACATGAGATTAAAAAGTCTAAAATTGGTTATCCATATGCCAAGTGTGGTCATCAATAAGGTCTGTAGACCGGTCAGGTAAAATAAAATCAGCTGACTACCACCTCTTTATCTGGACCAAAAATGTATTTAAAGTTCAAAAATGGGTATTACAATCCAATAGACTTAATCCATCATATTACATGAACTGTCTAGTTCCCCCTCCCAATTGCCAATGTATTCAACTTACCTGTCAATAGATTTCCCCATTCCGGATTATCATAATTCCTATTGTATTTCGAATAAAAAAAGTTCCTTGACCTCCCTTAGAATAGTAGTGACTTGAGCATGACGTGAGACAGAAGAAAACTGAAGACATGATGACTTGATGCAGCACTAGTTGCTGGTATGACTTCCAATGCGTAGAGGACATTGACTCCAACGCTTTAGAAAGCTTTGTCACAGACCTATCTAATCTTGAATGTAAATCAATTCCCCTAAAAAAAATATACATTTGCTATTATCCATATTTTCCAGTATTCTTATATCTATTGATATCCCTCTTTCTCTCTGCAGTGTAATCATAGATCTTGGCTCTAAACATTAAAGTCTGCCTCTTTACTCTTGTAACCTCATGCAAATCTTGTTCAGACCAAGTCAACTGCCTCGTCACACTCTTATAAATAGTCTTAAAAATCGATCACTCTTCAACCCAGACCTCGCAAAATTATGTTCTGCTTAGTTTCTCTTTGCTCCTGTACCTCACACACTTGGGGTGGATGGATGCTTATTCATTTTATAGATCATTAACACTTTATTTTAGTATTTTATTATTTCTTCTTGCTTGGGCTCTATTATTTTTCTCTGCCCTTTTTTCATGGTGATGAATTTTAAATTTGTTATCATTATTATTATATGTAACGAGGTTGGTTGAGAGAAGGTGACCCAGGGAGAGGAGGTACTCGTGGGATCCGCGGGACTCGAGGACCCGGGGTTTCGGGAGCCCGGGGGACTTGGGAGACCGGGTGGATTTGGGGTGGTCCACTTGGATCTTTCTGGGGCCCTTTGGGACTCCCTTGAGACCCTTTGGGAGCCTTTTGAGAAACTGTGGGACCCTATAGAGGCCCCTCTGAATCCTGGAACCTCTGCTCCCCCTCCCAGCGCTGTAAAACCCTTACACAGAAAAATGTTTG
>SDVV010036140.1:0-10980 GCA_016164225.1 Gammarus roeselii
TAAATAAATAAATACAGCTATATTTAAATTTATATATATATATATATAAATATATATATACATTGGGGATGCAGGGAATCACCCTATTTGCTGTGGAGAATCACCGCCCGATTAGAAAGCATAGATTGCTGCATGACTCTTCATAATCCTTTTTCTCTGGTTGATAGAATGTTGAAACTTACAGTGCATCATGGTCATAATAGAAGCTATATACATAGTATATATAAAGTTTCTAAGTTAGATATGTACTTTTTTTGTTAGTTCAAAGTTTGCAAATAGGTGGGGAGAATCATCCTGGTCAATGCTATATGAACAGGAATTTTTTTACACAAAATTAAATTGCTGACTAACATAGTTGACAAGACAATTTCATGTTGGATGTAAATGGTTTGTGTTCGAAAGTATGTATTCTGCCACTTGTCTTTATATCAATACCAAACAATTTCCAAGTTCAAGCAGCTCAATGTTTCAAAAATTGTTGAACCTTTGTTGACAAATTACAGTGAATATGCAAATAAATATTATAACAAAGGTTATACATAGGGCTATTTTCAAGGAAAATGTCATCGACATAAGTTAACAAATTTTGGGCTTTGTAAACAAACACTGCAGCAGAAAAATTAATGACGTGACAATGGGGTAACAAAATCATCATGTGAATATCCTTCTTGGCTTTCATTCTCTTCAGATAGGATCATTTCTGAATATTTTATCATTAACAACAGTTCTCTTGCTAAACTATTTTGGATTCTGTCATTTAAGTCAAATGCATCACCAGACAATATGGACAAAGTGTCCCAGCTGCAGATCATACAAACACAAATCTTCTTGATTTAAACAGAGAAAAAAGTAAAAGCACTGCCAAAGATGGGAGAATACTTCTAGGATTATTAATTTGCAGACAAACGCATCACCATGGATACCCACCCAAATCCAGACTGGTTTAAAATGATCAACACTATCAATTTAGTAAGAATGTAGGTTAAAAAAAGATGATAACCTTGCATATGCACTTGAATTAACATTCAATAAAAATATCAATAACAAAACTCACATCTTTCAGTTCTTTCTCTCTTTTTCTTCTGTCCTTTTCTTCTCGCAAAGCCATCAACTTTGCTTTTTTCCTCTCGAGCTCAGCCTTGCGGTCTGACATCTTGCCGGAGTACTGAGGTGAATGTATAAGGTTTTTTATATTGACAGAACTCGCCGAGTCACTCATTAACCTGGTGGATTGACACAATATAAGAAGAATATCAAATCAGGAGCAAAACAGATCGTCCCTGTTGCACGAACTGTGACAGTGTTTACTAAACCGTAGGCGTGACTCAACTTTCAGAGGTAGGAGGAATATCAATACTACGTGTTCCAATAACGCTAGCCACACGAATGCAGGTAACGTATAGAATGTATATTTTCATCAAGCATAGAACTATCAAGCAATCAACAAGAAATTTTGAGACAATTGTTGGAATATTAAATGTTGCAATCAGGATAAAGAAAACGTACTGACTGTCAACCCTCTCTGCGACGACGATCACTGCTTGTGGTTAGAGCACTTTTGCCAATTGTATTGCACAGTGCTGCTTGGTTCAAATTAATATGATCGTTCCAGAGAATGTCTCAATGGTGCATTAGACATTTAAACTTTTACTACTTCGTTTTGCTAGATCAGTGTTAATAGCAAAAAAATGATCATTACTTTTTCAGAAAACGTTTTGAGGAAAAAAATTATGGCCGAAAACTATCATAAAAAGCTTCATTTTCTCGACCGATCAACTTGCCACGCAGCCGTGTTTAAGTTCAGAAGCTGAATGCGACCACTGATTCTATTGATTTACCGATCACGTGAATGAGCAAATTTTATATATTGTAGGAAAGCCATACTATTGTAGAGCAACAGTCACATGTTCTATGGAAGTTGAATGTCGCTGAGAAGTAATAGTACTGGAACGTGTTCACACGAGCAGAATTTCAAAATATTCTTTTCAAAACACTGGTCATTCGTGTGCGTTTCTTCAGATGGTAATTGTCAATACGCTCCACAAATAATATTTGACTATTGTGACGCTTTAAAATACTTCCATGTTTTTAGATGGACCCTCCTCCTCCGATAAAAGTAGTGAACAGAATTTCGATAGCGCGAAATCTAGTGCACCTTCGGGACTATTTTTTCTCATAATGTGAGATCGGAGTTTAGATGATCAAAATCGAGCTTGACAACTACTTTTATTAGTTAGGAAAATTTTATGTTCGTTACCAGTATCGTCCTATGTGAATGACCATGATTCCCTTCCACTTCCGCGAGCTTATTGTACTAATGTCGATTTCAAATGGAGTCAAAAAGACAAACATGTATACCCCAATATTTCTCCAACATAAGCGCCACCTTTATTAATAAAAAATAATAAAGTCAAACAGAACGAGGAAGTTCTCTCTAGTTTCTTCGCGATGACACCAAACGAAGGATCGCATGATACCCCCCCCCCTCCTCAAGTTCAAAAATGAGAAAATGTGAATAATTCAAATAGTCTGGTTTCATGGCGATCATCAATCGAATGACAAATAAGAGATACACCCTCTGAGAATACTCTCACTAGACACATTTGAATAACCTAGTCTGTTTTGGAGTTTACTTAGTGACAAAAACATGGAAATAATACACATCCCTGCAATTTTTCAAATGAAGATCTACACTCGTCCATCCATGCAAAATCGGATGCTTGTTTTATATCTTTTTTTGTATGTATGGCGGAGTTTTGTGCGAAAAATATGAGTTGAACTGGCATAGCTAGACATGGAAATAATTGCTTATCTGTTTCTGTTATCTCCGTTGATTCACGGGTGTATGAATACAGCGCCGACTGCTTCATCAGTGTAGTACTTTTTTTTCGATATCATAAACGCACCCATTGAAAAATGATTTAGGCTTCATTTTTTCCAATTATTTGTCTTTACATTAAAAAAATCATACAAGAAAACAATTCATTGATATAGCACTCAACAATAAATTGAAATTCATGTTATTATGCACGTACCTTCAACTTTACATGAGGGAAAAACAAATTTCCCTCGTTCCATTGAATACCGTTATAAATGACTTTAGAGGACAGTTGTCCCTACAAATGGTTATTAACTAACTGCAACGCATATTGCTATAATGTCTAATTCCAAGGAGATTGCAAGATTGTAGACGAACACCGTTGGACCACCAACTGCAGAATATCAATACTAATATGAATTCAGAGATTGCACAGAGGTTAAACCTACAAAGGGTTGGTAACACCTAACCCAGGGTAGTAATTCATTCACAACACAGAGCCGTACAGAGGGTAAGCTATTTTGTGCGGTGTTCCTATACAGACAAGAGTGCTGTTTTCATAAATTAGGGAATGATGTGTTATATGCCTCCGCAACCGGGGGAGTAGCCTACACCCCAATTGGGCAAAAAAAAACGAGATTTACATCCTGGCATTTCTACGAACTAGAATCGCAGCATCAAGATAGATCTGTTGATGCCACAAGAAGCCAGCAGGACAAGTCCCTGCCATTCTACAGGGATTAACTTCCAATGGAGTTTGGAAACCACAAGACCGAGGAGAGCAAAACTTCTGCATGGCCTGCTTGAAGGCCAGACGTCCTGCTGGCTACCTCACATGGACGACGCCTGTGGCCGACCTCGACAGCAGCTCCAGCCACGGCAGCTGGACCACCGTGACCAATCATCCGCGCTACCCTACAAGGAATACAGGTCGTATATGGTCCACGGATAGCTGCCCCTTAACATTTTTTATTGCTCTTTACATCGCAAATGAAACCAAATTCAAATGAATTTATCTTACGCCCTTCCTGGTAACTGCTTTTTGCTAAATTCTATACTAGCTACTGCTAGAACTTTAATACGTCGTAATTTGAAATCGCGTGATCCTGAATGCTGCTTAGCTATACTACAGTGACCTTTGCCGACAGGTCCTCATTCATGCAATTGATATATTTAAAGAAAGCACCCTGATAATGAAAGTGCTTTGAAAGATCCTCTAGCTAAGTAGCTGCTCCTACTCCTAAATTCAAAATGTCAAATTGACCTTCATCAAGACCCCTAATTAGTCGGGCTTTATCAATTCTTTTGTATTATAAGCCTCCGGGCGTGGATGTGCAGTCACACCCGCGCCTCCCGGCTGTTTTAGCAGTACTTACTCTTTCAATGTACTTTGCATGCATGGCGTTATTTTTCCGTTTTCTTTTAATATGTCGGTAAATGAGAAGTGATTACATTATTAGAAAAACTTTAGTCCATAACCAATATGCGATCACGCGTCACACGAATACGAGTCCAGAATGCTAACCATTAGTCAATCCAGAACAACAAGATGTGATTCAAGCTTTCGTAGGTGTTGTCCTGTTTAGGTTAGACTACCATCACCTCCGTGTTATTGTATACAGCACAATATAGTGCTCTCATTTGTTAGAGAAAACATACAAACAACACTGTTGAGAGACTGATGTAAATGGGTAGTGATTACATCATTGGAAAAACTGTTGTCCTCTGAAAGCGGGCCTGATCCAGTTGGATTGCCTTCAACAATCGACAGTGGAGAAGAGAAAAAAAAGAACAGCGACCTCTCTAGCCGTTACCACCAGTAAAGGTGGTATACATGAGCTGGTAAAAAAATCATAAGGCAGGGGGTGTATTGTTGTCAGATCACTTTGGTACGAGGAACAAGAAAAGGGAATAAACCAGTCCCGAGGACTTAATTTTGCCAACGCATGCACGCTAAATAGCTAAAATTAGTCCAATTTAGAACAAAGCTAGAAAACTGATCTAAAGAACTGTCGCCAATGTAAGAAATGTCGCTCATGTATACTTAATATGGCTTCCAGGAATACAGAACATTAGTTATTAAAATTCACTTGATATGCAACTTATATGGATCTCATCATGATCATGATGGACCTCATCAAGACTTTCGATTGTGCTCATGAAAAATTGCTCGTGAAATTACGTCATTAAGGAGTTAATTTCAATAACAGGAGTTGGATTACAAGTATTTTGTTTGTTAGAAAACACCTAGTGTGTTGGAATTAACAATCATCTTCTGTTGGTACGCCCAGCATCGGAGTACCGCAAGGTCTCGATCTTTGGACATTTGTTTGATTTTAATTTGATTTGAGTCTCATTCCACCGGAGCCACCGGACCTTTGTTTTTCCTTATCACATTTATGACAACGCAATCACTAAGGACAAAATGTCCTTAGTCCTTTTTGCAACTGATGCTACCGCGTACTCGATTGGGAAGATTTTTAATGATACTATAATTAATATGAATAATCCATGTCCCCATTTCGAATATGTTCACGTCTAATAACATGACGCTAATTGATGATCGGACGCAGATTATGATATTTTCCTGAAGTAGGAAACCCATGCCTATAACACAGGCCAAAGTGAAGGGTCAACCAGGCGTAAATGAACTAAGCACAACTTTTATTGGTTCAAAGTTGAGAAAAATCAAGTCGACTTCTGTCCAATTGTCCAAATCTTGTGGAATCCTTTTCAAAATTCGAAATTGTGTCACTAACAACTTTCACAAACAGTATTTGGCACGTCAATCCTATCCATCCTATTCTCACTTACTCTATGAAGATGTATATTTCTACTTACAGAACAAACCTAAGACCTATAATTCATAGTCAAAAGTGTAGCATTTGAACACTATCACATGCAAGCAGACGTGACTACACTTGCCTCTCATCTCAATGGAATACCCAACCATTGTGTCCTTTCATTGTTTTTCGCTGTGGTGTTTATTTACAAAGTTTTGAATCAATTTACTTACATTGCTTACGATTATTTGGTAAGAAGCCCTATGAATAATCTTTGTAACTATACGGATTTGCAAACAGAGAGCATAACTCGTCAGCACAATGCCAACTGATCTTCAAATACAGAGTAGCCAAAACTTGTAATTCGATTGCTACAGATATTAGAACGAGTAGCAGTATATGCATATTTAAATGTTAACTAATTTAACGCTTGTTTGGAATAGTACGTCGAGAGTGTTTGACATTTTTTTTCACATTTAAACTACTGCCATACTATATGAGGAAAGTGCACGAAAACATTACTCTCAGACATTCAACGTGGCATAAACTTTACCGCAAAGGTAGCCCATGACGGTAACTTTAAAAAGAGCGATCACGTAACGCCAATCCTACATAAACTTGGCTGGTTGAACATTCATGAACGACTAGAGCTCAGTGAAGATGTACGAGTTTTTAAAATTCGTAACAAGCTCTCATGTTCGAATGGTATTGTGTTATCAACGCGTAGAGAGGCCCATCAACGAACTACACGGAACAAAAATAATATTGACACTGAGTTAAGAAGAACAGAGACTGGCTCCAAAGCTTTCACTATTTCAGGTCCAAAAATTTTCAACAATCTACCGGTCGACATTCAAAATTGCGCTACCGTATCCTCTTTCAAGAAGAAATACACCACTCTATTGCTTGCCCGCCGGCAGAGGCTGACTGAGTGAAACAACTGATTTTGATAAACAAGAAACAGATCGTGATGAACTATATTCGTTGGCTCGCACAAAACATCAATAATATCATTCTGTCAACAGAACACTAAGATAATTGATCAGAGTGACATAATGCAAGTACTATGTTTTCATAACATCTCTTCGTCTTCGAACAAATCGTAACTGTTAATTTGTTGGATCGTTTGTGTTGGCAGTGGCTCTCTCACTCACACAGACCCACCCCCACTGTTCCATTCTTAGCTACCCAATGCATTAAGCTGCTGATCCGAGTTAGGAATTCACACCAATTATTAAACAAAGAATTCCCTTGTCATATCGCAACCCCTTATGTCATTGGGAAATCAGCACATTAAACTCACTTTGAGAGCTCATCCGTCGTGACATGTTTCGGAAAGAGTCGTGTTCTTATGTTCAGATAGGGAAGCAAGATGTGTCCCCACTGTTCATACCCCGTCTCAATAACTCAGTTACAAGTTGTGACGAACTGCTTCAGGGTAAATATTATTTATTTGCTAATATAATGGTCTTAGCTGGTCAATATATGTAATTTTACATTTACTGTGTGCAAATTTATCGCAAAGAATTACACCATGTCGTTTCTGTATGAAGGGATCTTCTCTTATTTTAGAGGGCAAAATGTAGATACGTTCAAATCAAATGCACACGAGTGTAAAAAACACAAACAAAAATACCTGTCTCCATCATGTCCTCAGATGTTGCGAGAACATGAACGCGTTCATTTGTTGCATTGAACTAGCAGGTCCTATAAGCAGGTCCTATAAGCGTTGCACCCTGATTCAACGTTATCACATGATACATTATTCGATAAAGCTGTACTCCGAATATAAAGGTGTATTATAGCATGGTATCAAGAACGTACTCATTTGTTGTATAGAACACACGTTGTAATAAACTACAAAGTCACTCAATCTAATTTGATCAGCCTACCCGATCATACATATTTCTAGATTCATTGTGTATACATAGGTATAGGATTATTGTGCTGTAAAGAATACCGTTCCTTTCCGGGCATGAATAAAAAAAAATCCTTCATTCATTGCGCGCCCATGTTCAGCTATGGGAGTAAAATGCTTATTACCTTGCACACCCAGTCTTATTGTCTCCGTTACATGTTGTAATGCAATCAATAAAGGTTACTTAATACGATTTGATAATCTTGGCATATAATGGTAAATAATTTTGATTTTGTGTATATTTAACTACAAAGCTAGGATTTAAAAACAATACCTCACCATGTGTGTACGAATAAAGATTTTCTTCTGTCGGCTATGTACTCGCTGCCCTATACACACGTTGTGATGAACTGGATTAGAATTATCTAAATTAATGTTTATTTCGTTCATTATAGGCACTTCATATTTGTGTACATTTTGTATAGATAACAGGTAAAAAAAATACCATACTGCTCATGTATGAATAAATATTTTTTTCTTTCTTTCTTTCATTAATTGATCTCCTTTAGGCAGTTTACAATGTCAACTTATTGTCATTTACATTAAAAAAAAATCCTTTTCATATACTCACATTTCCTGTTACATTGTACACGTACGCGCATATCCCGAGCATACATAAATTGTCATGTTAACTGTATTGTTCCAAAATTTGTGACTAGTTTGTCAAACACTACGTGAGTAATTGTAATCTTCAATCCTATGTTGGACATTTTCCCTCACCACTTTTTCATTAAAGGTCAGTGTTAAAAATATTATGTCATGATTACTTGAACGATAGTTGGCTTGACTTATTTCATATATTTTTCTATAAATCCATATTTAAATGCTAAATTTTATCTTGACACGGCATAACGAACTTTGTCTCTTTTTCAAACCTTCAAGGGTATTTATTTGACAGACAAAGCAAATTAAATTAGATGTTAAAAAATGAATATGTTGTATAAAATTAACGTAAATAAAAAACAATACCCTTCGGAGAGAGGGAATCTCCTTAAGGAACGAAGTGTGGGGTTGGATGTGATCACCCAGACGGGGTGCCCTCCGACCACTAAAACCTTTCCCCGGCCTCCAGATCTGCTGATAGGATGCTGAATGCGTTGCCTCTCTGTAGGGTCAAACCCAACCGCAGCTGGAACCATAGAAATTCTCGTGGATCCATAGTTGCCTCCACCAATCTACGTCCGATCTCCTTCACAATTCACGCAGTTGACTTGCCATACACCCCTGTCGTCTCTAAGGCTATTGGCTCAAATCGGAACTGTCGGGTCAAAGCGCCATACTTCCTGCACTTACGTCTCTCTGCCTCTGCAGCTGCAGAACCAGCTGAAATTGCAGAACCTATCAAATGCGTTTCCGCATAGGTGTCCACACAATTACAGTCGTAGCATAAACTATTACCATTCCTGAAAGGAAAACTGTGATGCTATCGGGTGTCTTGCAATAACCTTTATCCAACCCAAAGATTCCAACACCGAAGGTAGTCCCGCTCTCGGCAAAAATCCTCTGACGATGTCGTTCAGCGCAGAGTGTCTGAGAAAGCGACCGGCACTATACCTACATGATGGTCCATGCAGTCCCATCTCGTCCATTCACTGACTTAGGCGACGCGGATGCTGTTGGCAGATTTTGGATCCCACCCTCACAGCAACGGCAATACACAGTGTCTCTGGATCTAGTTAAGCCCCCAGTGATGGCACAGGGACTGCATGTATCCCAAGGAGGTTGTATAGATATCCAATCTCCTTGACGCATCCAGAGACCACTCTCTCTGCTGGAGGCAGCCAAGAGGCGTGCTCTCGCCGTCTGATCCGGGACAGCGAGCAAGCCGTTCAGTGTGCCCTCTACCAACGACAAGTCCCATACTTTCTGCTTACTCTTGTTCTGTCCCTCCAAGTTAAGGGGATCACCACTTCTCTCCCTCCACATTCCGACGGCACTCTGCAGCCTCTCTGTGTCAGCGACGATGTTTACATCGGAAAGAACGGCTTCGACTAAGGGCATCGACGAGATGAAGGCTGGAAGGGCAACATCTCCTGCTCTTCTGAACCCGAGGCCTCCATGACTAACTGGCAAAGTGGTTTGGTTCCAAGATCTGTCATCAAGGGGGACATTGGTCATCCTAGTGATGGCATTCCTCAACAGCAAATCGAAACTGTACAACCACTCACCATGTTAATACGTGGGCGATGACCGGAGCACATATTGCAGTTTCTGAATGGAGAAACATTTTTTCAGAAGGAACAAACAATGTCATCTTGCTTGCTTCTCGAAGCATCGGGTATACCCTCTTCGGAAAGTGGTGTTCCCAGTAGAGTACACTGGCTAATTGGAACAACTCTGACATCAGGTAGCACCAACCTAAAGCATCTCTCTGTATGGTCCAACTCCTGAGGTGAGTGATCCAAGATTGTCAATTCGCCCTTTCTATCATTCACCTCTAACCCAATCGCCTGCAACTGATTAGTTGAGCGCGGCACGTCCTGCAATACCTTCTCTAGTGAGTCTCCAAGGGTGGCATCATCAAGGTACCAGACATTGAACTCGGACTCAACAGTTCGGGCAAGCTAGTCAACCCCCAGAGGAAACAGTGCCGGCTCAAATGGGTCTCCTTGCTGAATACCAGTGGATGACTGCAACACTTTTTCACCGCAGTATAATGATGTTGGTTGCGAATAAGCTTGCCAAAGCAGTCTGAAAGCGCCTGGAGCGCGGTTCTGAGCCGCTGTCAGAAAAGTGTCTCTTCTGATACAATTAAAAGCGTTTCGTATATAAATTTTAAGAAAAGCTCTCCTGTGATTACAGTTCGTTAAGTACGCTTTGGCTGCATGGGCAGCTGCCTCACACCCTCCCTTGGTTGAGAACCCTAACTGTACGGGGCTAAGCGCATGGCCAAGTCTCACAGACACTATTGAAACGATTTATCTCTGGAACACTTCTTTCAGGCATCTCTTACCTCCTTCTTGTACTCACTATTGAAACGATTTATCCCTGGCACACTTCTTTCAGGCATCTCTTACCTCCTTCTTGTACTCCATATTGAAACGGTTATCTCTGGCATACTTCTTTCAGGCATCTCTGACCTCCTTCTTGTACTCCCTATTGAAACGGTTAATCTCTGGCAAACTTCTTTCAGGCATCTCTGACCTCCTTCCTGTACTCCCTATTGAAACGGTTTATCTCTGGAACACTTCTTTCAGGCCTCTCTGACCACCCTCCTGTACTCACTATTGAAACGATTTATCTCTGGAACACTTCTTTCAGGCATCTCTGACCACCTTCCTGTACTCCCTATTGAAACGATTTATCTCTGGAACACTTTTTTCAGGCATCTCTGACCACCTTCCTGTACTCACTATTGAAACTATTTATCTCTGGAACACTTCTTTCAGGCATCTCTGACCACCTTCCTGTACTCACTATTGAAACGATTTATCTCTGGAACACTTCTTTCAGGCATCTCT
>SDVV010036141.1:0-10980 GCA_016164225.1 Gammarus roeselii
CTGTACCACCCGGGTGATTTACCCACAGCACCAAGACTGCTTATATATATAGACAGTTTACTGGATAAAATGCAACGAGTTACACAAGATCTGGTCAAGTGTACTTTACTGTGTCATTACATCACCATCCCGCTGCAAACTCTCCACGGAGTGTATACCGAGTTCACATATATTCTATTTATTTGAATATATATTCGCTTGAATATTAGCGGACAAAGTATCCTGTGTGCTCAGATGTGTGTTAGTATCTATCATTATTATTGGAGGGAGAACGAGCATATTTCAACCCTATTCCCCACGGTGTGGACCAGCCACGGCGTCCGCTTCATTCTTCACGAATAACTTTATCGTCTTGGGGAATAATGAAGTTTCATTTCATCTAATGCTATCTTGGTGTCAAAGTGATGATGAAAACAAGATAAATATATTGATGCTCTGAATATAAACTGTATTACATAGCATTGTATTAAAAACTATATTTTTCCGCTAGGGTGGATGGGAGGATCAAGTGTTGCCTTACACTTGTATCCAACCTACGCTCAGTGGGGCTTGGGACGTCAGAGCTGGTGGTTGTCAATCCGGCGGTCCTAGGACACTCGTCGATAGTATGAAACGTTTATTCGACCAAGTGTATGCCAAAAAGGTAGATTAATTTTCAGTTTGTCATTTCCGTTGATGACAAACATTCGAATAAACAATATGGTTTCAGTAAATGCATCATATTAACTTTCTTTGATATGTTAATTCACCCGAGAACGAAGGAAACCATCAATTCAACTAGATGGTGTGAATTCACAATGAAATATATTACCTTCTTCTATCGCAATATAATTGTCTAGCAGCTGAAAATACGATCATGACAAAGAAACAAATGAACTGATTACTTCAGATCAGCTGTGATGCCAGCAAACGCGTTGTTACGTCGCCGCGTGCACAGATGATGGGCTATGATATGAGTCGAGCAAATGATGAAAATTGTATAGCCCTCACAAACCCCATGGCTTCGAAATATCTCGACAACGATTGATTTATAAATTTGTGATTGGTTCATGAGTTAGCGTACAAAGCTTATGAGTAATAGCAAAAAACTCTAAAACTTCGAGCGTAACCAGAAGATGTCTATATTATTCATCAGGAATCAAACAATTTTAATTGCTTGGGCATTGCTGAAAATCAACTCCTTAAAGTTTCCTTTTCCCATGTCTTCCGATCATTTTATGTCGCACAATTTCACATCCTTCTAGCAACTCGTGCGAGGTATATTTTAAAATATTTGTAATGTTAAAGGGTTCGAATACATATTTCAAGTAATTGAAACGTGTGCCATATGCATATGAAAACATTTATTACTGTTTTCATTTTTCAAGTGATGAAATCAATTTTAACTTGAGGGTCTGACAGCGAAG
The DNA here is from genome assembly GCA_016164225.1 of Gammarus roeselii. Classification (NCBI taxonomy): domain Eukaryota; kingdom Metazoa; phylum Arthropoda; class Malacostraca; order Amphipoda; family Gammaridae; genus Gammarus; species Gammarus roeselii. The sequence continues at coordinate 1,407 of SDVV010036141.1, forward strand.
GCTTCCACATTAATACTTGCCAACCGGCTCTTGCTCTTTGACTGTTTTCAACCATATGGTCGGCAAGCATGTTTGCCTCTATGGATCACTGCTCGCTTCCCCTCGACTCGAAACAATTTCAGCAAGAGACCGGAAACCACGACGACTGACAGAACTCGAAATGGTTCAAGGCAATAACGACTCATTGTTTAAGCATGAAGGCATCCAAACACTCCACTCCAGGTGATCATGGGTAGAATGTAGGTTACTAGGGGTTATTACACCAACAACACTATTAGGACAAGCTGATAAGGCGTCAGATGCAATCCAAGCATGAACATAGAACGTTCTCAAGCCCTGGGTCATCACCTGCGCGAAATAACTTAGCACGACATTAAAGCGTGTTGGGAGTAGAAATGTCAGTTATAAGTCCTGTTGAGAAACCTTCTGAAATTACTATCATTAAATTACTATCATTACAATGAGATAGAGGATCAATTTCAAATGGAATATCGCACAATGAACTTATCTGAATCATTTTATTTTTCCTTACGATGTATCGGAATTACGATCTCAGTCGAGATGTTACGTGAAAATCAAAGAATCAACGTTGGTGGAGAGAATACGATTGACGCATTGGCAGGTACGAGGCACCGCCATCCAGGAAATGAACACCATACATCTCGTTCAGCCGTCTATCTGACGTTTGAATTATCCACTTTCTTATTCCCACTCTACCAGTCCCGGCGGCCGTAAATCATGTTACTGCCGCCTGGCGACGTTGATTTGATTCCCCACGGAATCATTTCGAAAGTACACCGAGCGAGAGTAATCGAATTTTGATGCTTTATGAGTCCCAGTTTTTGTAGCCTCTCAGTACAAAACCAAATCCAGCCTCCCTGGTAACTTCCCCTCTCTCTCCCCTGCTTCCTTATCTTAGTTGTCTCATTCATTCCTGCTTTTCTTTCCTACCCTAACCACCTCGAAACCTCTTCCCATCACACCTTGCACACTGAACGTCCGGACGACAGCTGCGAGATAATGTCATTTTTTTTAGGAATTCAATTCTTGGGTTCTTGGGTTCGGAGACTGGCAGATTTGAAAAAAATCTGTACGAAATTCACAAAATATAGATGTATTTCAGCAGGAATGCTACAGTATTCGACAATAATCAATGACTTCTATAGATATCTTAGATTTTATTCATTTGCCAAGGGCCACTGTCCAATAATTCTTTCCCACTGTGATTGAAATGAAAATCTGGAAAATAACGCATCATATTTCCAGAATTTTTTCGTCTCATTCAACACCAGTTGAATCTCCTTAATCATCATGGTGCCTACAGCCAAATGCATAACAAACCCTCCTCCAGTCTTTTCGATCCTTGACCCAACAACCTGTCCTTCTTAACCACACATCCAACTGTCGCCTCACACTTTGATCCAAAAATCCGTTCCAAAATGGCAGACCCTCCAATGGTCGCCCCACCTCCTGACCCAACAGACTTGTTCCCCCTTAAAAAAAACGTCAACTGTTGCCCCTAGCCCCGACTCAACAGCCTCATAACAAACCCTCCACCAGTCACGCCGCTCCCAGTCGAAACAAACACTGTCCTTCTCAACATACCCTGAAACTATCTTTACGACTCCTGCTTGAACGGCTAGGGTCAGTCAACACAAACCCACACACCTTCGCCTAGCTTCTTGATGCAACATCAGGGATCGTTCATAACAAAACCTCCATCATACGCCTCCCTCTCTCATCAAACAGCCGGTGTCCTTCATGATAGACCCTCCATTACTCGCCTTGGTCCCAGACCGAAGAGCTAATATCATAATGAGGGCATTCAGAGGGTGATGAGGACATGCTTTAGGTACGAAGGGCATCTAGAATACGCTGACGGTCTGCACGAGGTGATGAGAGCATTCAGAGGTGCTGGAGGCATTCACACGGTCTTGGGGCACGGTGATGTGGGCATTCAAAGGGTGATGAGGGTGTTCAGGGGATAATGAGGTCCTTCTCCACACTGAAAAATAACAATACGTCACTCGCTAGCCCTCGCAGGCGACCCAACGAAATCATTTGCTGAAGAAAATTCTGCGTCATGAAAAAAACTATCACCAATATTCAGATTAAAAAAATATCCATGAATGACTCATCAAAAATATTTAGTAGCGTTAAAAGAACACAGAGACAATGCTCTATATACCAAAGATCGGTTCACAACTATTAAGTGATACGATGTTGAAGGTGATGCTGGGTATCCCCACCATCAGGATTGCTGCCACTTGGGAATGAAAGGAAAGATGTAACAATTCTCATGCTAAACGAGGAGCAAAACGACTGGTTATTGATCTAGAAACAAACAATTGTGAGTTGAGCCGAATACGATTTTTTTTTTTTTTTAGAAATCATGATGTCGCTTTTACAGCAACCAATCAATCAATCGGATACAACACACAGTGAAAGAGTATGATGTATTCCGTTGAGTGTAATGTAGTCAGTTAAATTCTTCATTTCTTATAATAAACGATGTTGAGGCCTCAGTTTAAGCAAAAAGAACTCTTCCAAATTTATGAAACGCCTAAAATTCTATGATGAACATTTCAAAGAAATAGGGGGAAATGAAAAAAAAAATCAATGCAGTCCCGTAGAGCTATGAGGAGGTAAAGAAGGTCGAACGAGGAGGGCTTGTACCGTAGAGCTATGAGGTAAAGAAGGTCGGAGGAAGAAGGGTTCAAACAGGATCAGACAGGGGCTACGTCCCACTATTATGCGCTATGCGTCTCTGGGGGTACAACACGCCGATAACAAACAAGCTAGGATAGCAACAGTTCCTTGCAATGATGGAACACAAATCACCAAGATGATTCTGTATTTGTCTTCAAATTTTGTAAGCTCTACAGAGGTTTTATATTAAAGCGACTGGGATTTATTGTAACTCGCTGGTGAAGCCTGATTACTATTTGACATCAATTATTTCATTCGGAATTGGTCTGACATTCTCAGATGATGAACAACATAGACGGTGATATGGAAAACGACATATGTTTTAGGCCGAGGTGAAAATGGGTGAGTGTAGTGAAAATGATACAATTAATGAATTAAGCTAAAGATTTGCGGTAAATTGTATTAAATTACTACTGTTATGATTCCATCGAGGTTATCAATGCTAGGTTTTGTAGCGTCCAGTGTGTTTCATTACCCTCCCATCTATAATTTCCTGGCCGTCTATACCTCCCGCCCGCCGGCATCTCTCAGCTGTCATCTCTCGCCTGCCGTCATCTCAAACCCGTCCTCTACCTCCATACTTCTATTGTTCCGATGGGCGTCAGCCGTATCCCATTTACGCGACAAGTTTCCAGTCCCAATAATCCATCTTCGGCTAGAACAAGTAGTCGTTTGGAGGGGAAACTCTCCGTTGCTGGGGTAACGCCCTGGAAAGTCTGTGGGGATTGCTTCCATTTTTCTGGGCTTGTGGTTATTTTTTGTAAAACAATCATGGGTACTTTAATAAACTTTTACATTCCAAATCATTCGGATTCGTATTGATGCGTTGGAATATAATATTAGATTATTCATGAATGAATAAAAAAATCCACGTCGTTATTTTTCTCAGTAATGATTTTGACAAAAATAGAAGTGCCTCATCTCGCGGTCATCATACACTGAACTATTATTTTTTACACAGTTTAGTATTCTTACTGTTTTTTAATTTATTTTTGTAAATCAATTCCGTTTCTAATAGTGTAGGAATATTCATCAAACGTGTGTTGGGTAAAGTGTTAGGTAATGTTCTGTACGTAAATGAAGATTAGGAATATCTGAATTTCCATTGGTGTTTATTCAACAATAGTCTTTGGAATTCGAAGTGTCCGTGACATGTCGTAAGGTTTTTTTGGGCTTCAAATGAAGTAGATGTACAGATGAAGCGAAAAAAAAATTGCTGTACCCCATCATAAATGTACGGGTTAAAAATAAATATGATATTCCATGTTCATTTAAGAAAATCCTGATGATAATATATTCAAATGGTAATAATTTTTTTGGTTATACTCGTAGTTTGATATTTGCTCGTAAAATAAACATCTACCGTATATGAAAATATTTCTCATTGGAATCAATGCTAATAATGTCTTTTTTGTTATGTCATTCTTTATTTCATTCAATAAAATTAAAAAGCCTTAACCAGATCTTTCTACCTTTAATACTCGGCCTCCTATAGGCCTTCTTAAGGCTTCCTTAAGGCCTCTTCAAAACGGGTGATAAGCAGCCAATTTTATGTGACGCAGCGTCTGGAATGTTCCTATAAAAAGAAATTGTCGAATTCAATTGAATTCCTAGTCTAGAATAATTTAAATGCAATTGAATACAGTCGCAGTCGTTCATTGGCCAAAAATTAGAACCAATACGCAAGATCTGGTCTATTTAGTGTAGATAAAGTCTCTACAAGCATACAAATCAAGTTATTGAGAGTTTACTCGATCTGCCGATGCCTGGATGCTGCCATTGCCTCGGAGTAACATATTATACAACCGCAATCAAAGATATATCGAAGTTTATATCATTCGAATAGCGAAGGTGAAATGTTTTGGAGTGCTAGGGCATGAGCGATGTACGGTCTGGGAAACGTGCTCTGCTTATGACTTCCTGGAATGTTGACCAGGCTGTTACTATATACTCATTGCTCATTTATCATTGTTTTTTGCTACAAATAACCGTCGTATAAGGGGAAGGATTTAGGGATTCGAAGTTCATTTAAGTATATTGACATGATGACAAAATTACATAAATATCTGTACGCATAGTTGATACGTACCAAGTCTTCGTCAGCGTGAGCTGTTCTGAAGACAACATTTGTTATTGAGATGAATGTAATCTCACCTCATGACTGAGGTTGGAGTAAGGTAACCTCTACATCCTACCAATCGATGAATATTGCTGAAGGGTATTCGCTATTCTCCACTTTTTAAATGGTGGAGACAGATTAAAGCGTTACATTGACCATTGATTTCAAGAAAAATAAGCAAAGTAAGTATGCTCATCGGCATTTTCCTTATCATGACAATTTACTGTGTTAACTGACATTGAATAAAACACCTGAGAGTAGAACACGTCCGGCATGAGGTTGTCTATTTCATTACTCACACATTGTTTGGCACACGATGACACACATGTTGAAACTAACTGTACAGTTAGCATGACATGCTACATATGCAGAATAAAAATAAACATTTCAACGAGTCAAAATAGATGGGTATAATAAATCAACGGATTTCTACATGAACGAGATGATAGGAAATTCGAGCATACATATGAGACGGGAATAAGATAGAATGGATGTGTCTATAACAGGAAATTTATGAATCACAAATAGTTGATGCGATAAATTTCATAGAGGGAGTATAATACAATTCAAGAATTTCTTGCCGTAGAAGTTCAAACATGTATAATTTTAGTTTACGTTTGAAGGTAGCACTGTATATTAAAAATAGTTGGGACTGAGTAGACGAGTTACGGGGAATTTGCATATTTGCATTGGTACGATCATACATATAACTATTTTTAATGGAAAAATCGTTACCAATGTAAGTTAAATTATTCAAAGCTTAGTCGACAAACACCTCATTGGAAAAAAATAATGATGTGACTTATGGGAGAATATTCCATTGACAAAGGAGAAGCAACGTGTTGTCACGTCTGCCAGTATGTGACGCGATATTTCCAGTCAAGTCTCTGATTTTCTATTACACCGGCACCTTTGTTTTTTACAATATAAGCAACCGGTTGACCTTTTAATTCGACTTGTGTATCTGGAATGGGTATTATCCTCCTGGAAAATATCATGACCTGCGTTTTGTCGACATTTAGCATCAGCTCGAAGGATGTGAACCAGTTTGAAATGTGAAGCAATTGATTATTAATGTTGATAATAGTTTCTGCACTATCATCTGCAAAAAGTACAAATGATACCCTATGGGAAGTGATTACAATATCATCAATATAGATAAGGAAGAGAAAAGGCCCAAGGATTGACCCTTGCGGTACTCCTATAAATAGCGCACTGACAGATGATGGTTGTTTATTCCAACTCACCAGGTGTTTTCTATCGAGAAGATAACTTTTTATCCAGCTCTTATCAATGGAGCTATTTCGTAATGCTGTAATTTTGAGACCAAAATCTCATGGTTCACGAAATTGAAGGATTTGCTAAGGTTCATGAAACGTTACAAAAGTGACTTTCCCACTATCAAACCTGAAAATATGTATACCGTGTTGCACCATGTAATACCGGAATAAACCAGTTGAGTATCTCGACAATTTTGAATTTTAAAAATAGGTTAGCGTGATTGACAAAAAAGTTAAAATCTCCACACGAACCTTTTGATAACAAGGGATCCGAGAGAGACTGCAATAAAAATATTGAAATTGTCAATTTGCTTAATATAATCTAGACGGCAGTAGGCTTTGCTGGCGGTAGTCTGTTAATTAACGTTGCCTTCTGTTACAGGGATTTTAGAGCATCTGCTCTCAGAACGCTGGTCATATCTCTCACATCATATACCATCATAATTTACTGGAAATTTCCGCTAGGCAACACATCCAGGGTATTTATTAACAATAAATGAGGTTATAAAATGCTATGAAAATATCGAACTGGAAACATGAAAAAAAATCTAAGAAAATGTTTTTAAAATGTATTTGACGTAATATCAAATATCAATATGACGCCGGTGAACAGAAAACGACTTATGCGAAATGCTAGCAGTCTTTCCGAATTGCATCGAAGCAGCAGTCTGTAGGGGGCGCCCTTAACGCATTCACGCAACTACGGGTCAAAGTAACTCGCAGCTTACAAGAGATGATCGTAAACATTTATGTTCTGTCGAACCGCTCACATTGCATATAAATATTATTATTATTGAATTGCCCGGCCAACTGTAAATTGCCCGGATTTTCACTCCATGTTTTCCAGTCTGGTCGTCTCACAACTCAGTGCACGACATCACAACAAGCCCGCCCGTCGTCATCACATCGAGCCCAGACCCTGATCGCATCAAGCCTGACCGCGCCCATACTCTCCAAAGGCCATATTGTACGCAGTGTATTGTAGGCCAATTTCCATAACGCTGCGCCCATTCAACCGGTCAATGTCTTCCTCTACCCTAATAAATATTCCACGTCCTTTAAAGTGGAAGACTTATTCAAAAAATGTATACCGAGGCAAGAATGACTTAGAGATCGAGGATGCCGATAATAAGCTATGAGTGGAGCAACGTATTATGTTTGGGTCGCTATGCTCCCAGCTTTAGTAATGTGAAAGAGATCTCGGATGTTCGTTCATCTATTGTGCAATACTGTTGACGACCGGAGATTGGTGAAGCGAGCACGTTGCTCTTCAATCAAAAGTTGTTCGAATAAGAGTTCTGAAGTTATGCTCTGATGATTTGGTTTCGAGTCACACTGCCGGTTTGATGATCTTTAGCCTTTGGTTCCTTGTTCTTTATTGCATCGACTGAATCAAATTACTCGAAGTAAGTTTGCGATTTGAATCGTTCTTTATGATGAAAACACATGAAAACATCGTTTCGGTGGGTAAGTCTGTTGTTTGTTTTTATTGGGACATTTTCGTGTTATCTATTTACAGATACTTATATATGTGGATACCTAGAGTTTCTTCGCTGTAGAGTGGATCACAACGTAGCTGACAATGGCCCCTGAACCAGGTTTATCCCGCTCGGAGTTGCACGCGAAGCGAGTTGTTCCCGCAGCTCCGGTATTCACTAATTTAAGGTTGGTCAGGATCACAGCTGAGGTACTTTTAAGGTTGGTCAGGATCACAGCTGAGGTACTCAATCAATTGATATTTGAAACTAAAATTATCTGCTGTGGTTGGCATAAAATTGTGGCACACGTTTGATATTTCGTATTCCAGGTGTATTCGATTGAATGACTACGGTGCCGTGTACGTGAAGCTGATATAATCCAAGGTGTGCTTACTGAGTCGCCTTCTAGAATGATCCAGATGTTTATGATCATACAGTAAATCATTGAAAAATGTCTTTGAATAGAGTATAACCCCAAGGAGGACATCCAATCATAATAATCATCTACTTTAAATTGTTTCAAGTGTTTCACAATCTTCCCGTTTCGGTGGGATATAGATAGAAGAGCAATTATCTGTAACTGTTGGATTAGTTGCTTCCTGGGAGTAAACTTTGCTCCTCTAACTCCTCGTTGAATGGTTTTCATGGTTCAGTGACTCAATTTTTTGTCACTAGCCTATTTATGCGATTGGTTCGTTGAATAAATCATTGTTTTGTCTTAATAGGTCTTAATCACGCAGGCATTCTTTGTTACCAATAGCTGCTTTATTGCTTGAATAATATGAAATAATATGATGACTGTTTTTTTGGTCACTTTTTCTGTATCTTATTAATTCAATTTTTGATTCACGGTATTCAATGAGGTTTCCACCAGCTCACTGAAAGATTTCTTCTCGATCAGATTGACTATTTTCTACGTATATCTTTCCTCCACACAGCCTAAGACTCCGAGTTGAGTATTGACGCAATATTTTCATTTTGGGGATTTTTGTTCCGTTCATGAACATTTGCGTAAACACCTGAGTGAAGTTGTTTTGATAACTGAATACTGTTATTTATTTTGTCAAATGCCTTCTTGAAATATAGATATTTCACATCCTCATTTGATCCATCACACAATCAATGCATTAATTCCACCATAACGTGCTACTCTAACTTCTGAAACCATTTTGCTTATAGTTCAGTGATTTGTTTCAGTGACAGTTACTAATCGTCCCTTCTTCATTTGCACTTCTGAATATTGGGACTTGGTCTGACGTTAAAGCAACTGTACTGTTGGATGATGGGCTTGTGAGGCTGCATCCTGTTGGAAAAGGTCAGAAAACAGCCCAACACATTCGGTTCCTGATACACCAAAACGACAAAATAAGCATGCAAAGAATGCCAACAACACACACGTAACATTATTCAAAATAAAATCTGAGCATAATATATCCTGTTGCTTTTTTTCATTAGAAAAATCACAGACGAATACTTGGTCGGAGATTTTTTTTATTTAGACTCCACAACGCCCCCGGCGATGAGCGTTTCCATACTATTAAATTTCCTGCCCATCGCTCAGGAACAGTCTCATGTAGAGCCGCGTTTATAACAGAGGAAACTCCAGCTCAATCTTCGCGGCATGCCTTGAGTCATCCTCGACTCATGCCTTTCCAGGGCAGATATTAGAGAGTCGTCTTGAACTTAAGACGACCTCTAATATCTGCTTTTCTACCCTCAGTTTTTTATTAAACGTGAGCTTTAACGGTTGATTGTCATGGTTAAGTTACTGTCTGTGATTCTACTTACTTCGCATATTTTTTATTGAAATCAATAATCTGATGTAACGTTTTTATCTGTCACGACATTTCGAAAGACTGAGAACAGATAATGTCCTTCAACAATATCCATCGGTTGGTAGGATGTAGTGGTAAACTTACTCCCCAACATTAGTTAAAAGTTGATATTAGGCTTAAAAGTTTCATTCTGGTCCACCCTCCATACATATA
>SDVV010036142.1:0-10980 GCA_016164225.1 Gammarus roeselii
ATATATTAGGTTTTTACCTCGTATTTGTGTTTAACGTTACAGCTTTTTTCAGAGTTACAGTGATTTAAAGTGAATTTGACAATAATGCTAATAAAAATATATAATTATTGTAAAATCCTTCAATCACGAGTTGCCTCGTGGTAGTCGTGTTGAGCAGACTTTATATTAAAACTATGATACGCTTTAAATCCAGGGAAAAATTTAATCAAGCAAGGTATTTGATTGCACATAATGCCTGCTATTTATTCGGAACAAATGCGTACGTTCGTGTTCCCACAATAGCTGAGAACATCTCGGAGACAAGTATTTTTAAATATGTTTTATGTCACTCTCGTGCAAATGATTCGGATTTATCTACGTTTTATTATCTTGGGAGGTACTTTCTTAAATCCGCGTTACATCACAAAAAATGTTTCTATAGAATGAATACAAATGAAGAACCCATGTATAGTCCAACGTTAGACGACGAGTAAGACAATTGTGTTCGAACTACTCACAGCTACAAGGTGTATTATTACTATTACTTCGCATTGAGCACTGCAACCTGCAGTACCACACCAGTGACAACATTGCAAACAATTGCACTTATCCATCAGCATTTACAAGTCGTGTATATGAAGATGAAAAGATACCATACTGAAGCAAGTACTCGTCCGTGTATTCAGGAATCGTTCATACCTAATTCTAGCTCATAATGAGAAGAAAGTACCACGATTGTTTGATAAAGTGTCAACCTACTCTCAGAGTTAACCTACTCTCAGAGTTAACCTACTCTCAGAGTTAACCTACTCTCAGAGTTAGCATACTCTCAGAGTTAGCATACTCTCAGAGCTAACATACTCTCAGAGTTAACATACTCTCAGAGTTAACCTGCTCTCAGAGTTAACCTAGTCTCAGAGTTAACCTACTCTCAGAGTCAACCTACTCTTAGAGTTAACTTAATCTCAGAGCCAACCTACTCTCTGAGTTAACCTACTCTCAGAGTTAGCATACTCTCAGAGCTAACATACTCTCAGAGTTAACTTACTCTCAGAGTCAACTTCTCTCAGAGCTAACATACTCTCAGAGTTAACATACTCTCAGAGTTAACCTGCTCGCAGAGTTAAACCTAGTCTCAGAGTTAACCTACTTTCAGAGTTAACCTACTCTCAGAGTTAACATACTCTCAGAGTTAACCTACTCTCAGAGTTAACTTACTCTCAGAGTTCACCTACTCTCAGAGTTAACATACTCTCAGAGTTAACCTACTTTCAGAGTTAACCTACTCTCAGAATTAACCTACTCTCAGAGTTAACATACTCTCAGAGTTAACCTACTCTCACAGTTAAACTACTCTCAGGGTTAACCTACTCTCAGAGTTAACATACTCTCAGAGTTAACATACACTCAGAGTTAACCTACTGTCATAGTTTCACAAGTTACACGGCAGAAATATTCCCAGTACCTGGATAACGAGTTATATGTACCAATGCTGCAGTATCAAATACTAATTGCAGTTGCTGTATAGCCATTTAGTGTACAGCGGACATCACGGAAAATAGTGCAACGTACTTTTATATCAAATGCAGCCAATCAGAACGACTTTGAGACTAATCAAAATATACTCTAATTCGCATTACATGTTGAAAGATTTTTTTTTAGCATTTTGCTCAGTATACCTGAGTATGATATCATGATTGAAGTCCGCCACTTTCTTAGGGAAAATTACTCTCATGAATCACCGATATCACGTGACATGGTCTGTTTCGGTTCCTAGAAAAGAGATTCTACATATATACCTACATTATATCCCAACAAAGTACCCCGAGACAGGTGAGTTTCAATATTGCGTGGGATTGTGGATACCCTTTGTCGCGACATTGGCTACGCCCCAAATGAAAATGAGTTTATACTCGGCGTCGCTTCTTAGATACCGTGTGTCGTGACAGTTGATTCTGCCATACAAAGACACCCAACCCTGGGACGCGATGCCAAAGATTCGTAGATGTAGGTGGTTTTGGTAGGGAGCCTTCCTGTGGTCCGGTATACTCTAGAAGTCAAGTTTCCCAGCTGTGCACATATCCAACCTACGGAGGATTTTTTTTGCTGATAGCAGTTGCCGATGGGAGAGCAGTAGTGTGGTACTATTTTTTCCCAAGTTATATATATGCATTGATGGAATTTTTAATCTCTGCTTGCAGATTGTTGATTTGTTTCTGGTCCTGAGACGGAAAACGCATTTGCACCAAACTGTGTTCTTTTGAACTCTGTGTCAATGCCACTTCTGTTCTGTGTAAACCAATTGTGGACTGCGCTACAACTTGAAAATAAATTAAAAGTTCGGTTATGACTGCTTGTCCTGAATTTTATAAACTCGTATAGCTTCAATAAGTTTCAGTTCTCGTTTATGTTTAACCATCCGAGTTTGTTTAGAAAGGCCGCAACGTGATCACTCTTCGTAAAATTGCTGTTGCTGGCTAACTTTGTGGTGAAGTTCAGGCAGCGTTGGATATCATCGAGCAACGTTTTCTTATACTTCCCCCCCCCCCCATGGCCGGGCAGTAATTTAGATGTGAAACTATAAAAGCGTTCATTACGAGAAAATAAGCTTTAATTTAAAATCGAGCTGCCATTCGATACGATACGATTGAGAAACATACCCATTGAGTCTATAGAACAAAGTCTTTCCAGAAGGTGTTTGAAGGTCATATTTGGATCGAGAAAAACTCCGGACTTTTAACACCAAGAGGGTTTTTGTTGAACCAAAACAGTCATCAGAAAAACTGTCGAGTACTTTAGATGTATTTGATTTTGATCCCAGAATAATGCGCTCAGTTCCATCTGCATTAACTTTGCGCCCATTTGCAGTATCATAGTTCTGTGAGTGAGTCAACATTGTTTCTCTATCTTAATTAATTCCTTTAGCTCTTCTCATTGTTTTCAGGTCGAATGAACAGCAATTGAACATCATCAGCATATATTGCCATTTTTGCGTTGTCAGCAGGACTTCCACAACAGATTTCATTTACAGACAGGTCGAAAATAATTAGTATGAAAAGCGATCCCTTTTGAGACACCAAAATTGACAGACATCGGAGAACAGATAATCACTGTTCATCACAACAGACTAAGACCGGTCACTGCAGTAGTCTTCAGAGCAGGATGTTTGGATGTTCAGTTAAGAGAGTTGTTTCATCACTTTCAAATGTTTTTGAGGGTCCAACAGGACGAGTAGGGATACACAGTTTTGGTCAAATGCTTTTCAGACGAGTTCGGAGATCTTGATAAGCGCGGGTTCAGTAGATGCCCTACGCCTATAGGCCTACTGACTGTCATTAATGAAGTTTTTATCCTTTAAATAGTCCAAGAGTTGAAGTGATATTTTTTCTTCAAAACTTTGGAAATTACAGTTCGGAAATTTATGGGAATATGATTTGAGGGATAATTCTTCTCCCCTTGTTCATCTCGAACATGCCCTCTAAAAGGGGTATGTTTGAGATTTTTCGGGAAGCTGCTTGTTCCTATGGATGTGTTGATGTGCAGCTGGAGGTATGGCGGTATTTTTGATAACCCGGTTGTTGATACTGCAGCGTCATGTTATCGTGCTCACAGGAGTTTTGGTTTTTGAGAGAATAAATGTGTCTCAGACAATTTCTGCTCCACTTGCTAGTTTGGATGACCATGTTCCCTGCGTAGGCGGTAAATTATTAAAGGACGGTCGTGAGTGTCAAGTCGGCTGTTTTGTTTCCTAGGTCTCATTTATGCCTGAAGGTACTTTTCTGCGTTCGCACATCACCTCATCATAGTTTTTTTTTCAATATGTGCAAAGAAATGATTAATGGTTTCCACGTTTGCGTCTGGCTTTTTGTAGCTGCTCTACGTTTTCTGTTGCTTTGGGACACAATGTTCCCGAGAATGTTCTGTGTCTGTTCAGATCGAAACAATAAAGTATCATTGTTTCTAACATGTTGTGTTGGGAGTGGAATTGTTGACAGAGTCGCCCATCTCAGGGACGAATGAGCATGCAGCATCGAGGCATCACGAGAGTCTATATCCGCCGCACTCCGTGGCGGTCCATCACGTGGAAAGCTCATCGTGCAAAATATTTCCCATTCACCTTCAATATTGATATTCTGGCGGAGAATGAATGGATACTGATGGTGGTCATTCATGTCGTGGTTGACATAGAGCTGTTCATTCTTTCACCCTCGATGGCGAATATGAGACGAGAAATAAGGGCTGCCAATTCGAATTGTTTGAAAGCAGTCACGCAATCTTTCAATCATGGTCGTAATCAAGAAGAAGATAAGGGCAGTGTGAAAATAATGTTGTTCACATGATGTGTGGATTTTGTGGCAATTTGTAACGGCTTGGGCCGCTGCAACAATGATCCAAGGAAGCTTGGCCAACACAAAGGCTTATTTGTGCCAAAATGTCGAAGAGATTTCTATGGCGCCAGGTATCTGTCTGCCGACAAGCATGCATTGAAGCTGTCGGGACCTGTTCATCCTCATGCATGAAATGTATGTAAAAGACCCAATGGGTTAGTTCCATCACCAATATTTCGTGCTCACCAACATCAAGAACGGTGATTGAGAAAAAATAACATGGCTTATAGCTCGCTAATCTGAATACATTGTGACGTCACATACTTGCGCGTTCTGTCTCCAGGCATCGTCTTAATTGTGGACAATTCTCACGGCCTGTGCTTCGCTGATCTGGATACATTGTGACGTCACATACTTGCGCGTTCTGTCTCCAGGCATCGTCTTAATTGTGGACAATTCTCACGGCCTGTGCTTCGCTGATCTGGATACATTGTGACGTCACATGCTTGCGCGTTCTGTCTCCAGGCAGCGTCTTAATTGTGAGCAATTCTCACGGCCTGTGCCTCGCTGATCTGGATACATTGTGACGTCACATGCTTGCGCGTTCTGTCTCCAATCAGCGTCTTAGTTGTGAACAATTCTCACGGCCTGTGCCTCGCTGATCTGAATACATTGTGGCGTCACAACATGCACAACATGTCTTCAGTTAACGTCGTCTCATTGTTGTGCCATTGCAGTACATTCGGGGTCAATAGCACAAATATGCTGAAATTATCCCTTAGTCATCGTAAGAATGTGCTTGATTCAAATGCTTTCACTAATAATTTCATTATAATACCTGGTGCCCTAAGTTATATATTATTAGCAACAATATCCCTTTTGAACAATATTTAGAGAATGCACTTCTCGGACAGCCAATCTTTAACCTTGTGGACCAGAAGTAAGTACAACAATCCTAAATGGCTTGACTGTAGCAGCACGGGCTGGGATGACATCCCCAACAATGAAGTTAAAGCAAAGTAACTTCAGCGATGATTTTTTTTCCGATACGCTCGAATCGTGAATAAATAAAAGTATTACAGACCTCCGTTAATAGTTTTTTTTTACCTTATGATGATGTGCTTATGCTCAACTAGCTTTTTATATGTCTATGAATATGTCTGTACGTGGATTCATACATTCCTGTACAACCGCCGGCCCGCGTGTATGTTTGCATTCTCTATCTGACGAATGTGCTCATGACGGTCAGGATGAATAGGCACCACCTGCCCGCACTGAAGCCCATGGCTTGTCTCAGGGGTGGGCAATGAGTCGGTACCCTAGAGTATCATTTGTGCTCGTTGGGATATAGTTTTTGTGGGATTTGCGGGTAATGGGGGTATTCTTCTTGTTTATTTCTAACACTGTATGTACTATGATACTCTCCTTTTCAGTATCATACGCTGTATGTATGATACTCTCCACTGCTTGTACTCTGTATTATACATACAGACCATCATACGCTGTATGTATGATACTCTCGTTTTAAAGAAAAGTAATACCCACCCTAAAATGTTTCACAAAGAACCAGGCGACTTCTCTTTTCCATTCAACTTTTCTGCCTTAAACAACCATTCAACACACTTATTCCGGGTTGGGTTATAATGATTGCGTCCTGTGTAATGATCCACATGTTTATATGAATTCTAAACTTGTACGAGCTCTTTTGTGGCTGTGGGAATCATTGGAGTTGGAAGCAATGGACTCCATTCCTCACATACTGCTAGCCTGTATCATGGCTTGCCAGAGCTCTACGCTTACCCTCACCCGTGGGGTATATGAACAGGGCAAAATGGGCCTGAAAGCTCAGATGGTGAACAGCAACTGCGTAAGAAACAGTTTGATGGAGGGTAAGCATCGTCCGTATTCTCAAAATCTCTTAAATTGAATTATAGTAATACTTTATTAGATCTTGACATTGTACGTGTTGTTAAATAATATCAGTTCAAGTACCTGTAATAGTGCTATAGTGTGTTTGTCTGCAATTTGTGTTATTCATTTATTTTACAGGGTAAACGATTATTACGTACGATTAATACACATGATTTTTACGTACGCTTATTACATACGATTATAACATACGATTATTAAAAACGATTATAACATACGATTATTACATACGATTATAACATACGATTATTACATACGATTGTTGTCTTCGATTATTACATCCGATTATTACGCGCGAATATTAGACGAATATTAGTCGTATATATGACTTAACTTCGTGCAAACACTTAACATTGCAATCCAATACGATATTTTTGATCCAATACAATATTTTTGACGCCTAATTATTGTTCCTTGTAGAATATTTATTTTTGTAATCACTTAGCTACGAACCGCACATTGCAAACCTTGCTACACAACTGTTACTCTTCTCAATTTAATAAAACGTTAATTACGTGTGTCCTTTACCCTATTGGAATAATTTTGGAATCAATTACCGACCATATAATTTTAAACCATAACCAAAGCAAAACTGACCTACAACTATCGCCTAATGCAAGATTGTATATATTTTTTGTATATGATAACCTACATAGTCAAAATCAATACGGCTTCCAGGCTTTCAAGAATGCAGGACATTCTGCATTAAATTCACTGGAGACGTCACTGATGGGCTGCAACTGTTATGGACCTCAGCAAACTGTCGACTAAGGCAACCATGGAAGTTTGGTAGCGTGAAAACATATAGTGAGTTTGAATAAACCATCTTCATCTGTCAGGACGGATGATAAAAGGGTACCGAAAGGGCCGATCCTCTGACCTTTGATCTGCTTCATCTTCGTTAATGAATGACATTGTAAACACTATAGATGAGTTGTCTTTTGTTCTTTTCGGAAATGATGGTACAGGGTACTCGACCAGAAAAAAAATCCTGATGAGAATATTACTAATATGAACACTCAATTAGTTCACCCTTTAACTTTCACATCTAATAAGTTGACGCTAAATGTCGGCAAGACGACGGTTATGATATTTTCAAATTGGAACATAGAGCACACAGGTTGAATTGAATATTCAACTAATTGTAAATGTAGCAGAAGCAAAATTTTTATGCGGTACCGTAGACGAGAGACAACTGGGAAGATCACGTCTCTTTTGTTGCCGAGAAATTATCGAAATCGTGAGGCATACTCTAAAAAATAAAAAATTGTCTAACAACTGCCACAAAAAGTCTATTGTTCTACAGCCTTATATCTGTATGATTTTACCTACACGACCAACAAAACTAAGCCAAGCCTATCGTCCTTTGTCAAAAGCATGTTACACTTACTAGACACTCAGCCTCGTTCTGTCAGTGGAATATTCTCCCAAAGTGTCACATCATTAACTTTTTCGCTGCAGTGCTTGTTTCAAAGCATGCAATCACGTAACTTAAATTTTTAGCGTTCATTTCGTAGGAAACAACCATATATATGATCTTCGTAACAATATTGATTTACAAATTCACCCAACCCATCAATATAATCCCACTATTTTCGAATACGGGGTACCTAAAACTTGGTATTCGATTGCCACACATATAAGAACGAGTACCAGTACACGGATCTTTGCACAGAAACTACAAGTACTGCTGCTTGAACTTGTGCGCGCAGAAATTCTTGAACAGTAATTTACTTCCTTCATGCGATTCCACATGTCAACTATTTGTTATTCGTCGGTGTCATTTCCTTTACAATGTGTTTTTCATTTATTTATTTTTATTCACATTTCCTTACATCTCGTACATGTACAAATCTGTTTAATTATGAACCACATTTTAATGGCTAAGCAAAATGTTTTTTATCCTGCGCATATACAATCTGTCATTAAAACTGTGAAATGAATGTAAATATTTGTGTCTCGGGCGTCAAACATTATGTGAGTAAATGTAATAGACAATCCCATCTTTTCTCTCAGTTTCCATACTAAAGGACAGTGTGAACAGTATTCTGTCATGATAACTTAAACGACAGCAGACAATACTTATTCTACTTTGTGTTCAAAAAATCAGTAGTTCAATGGGACTTGATCTTTTGTCATAACACAGAGAAAAAGTGAGCTTTGAGAGTATTCAGCAGCAGTATCCAGTGATTGATGGGATGTGAAAGTGGATTTATGTACCACCTCTACTTGTACGTTAATGTTAAGCATATTTAAGTGGCTACTGTTGTACCTAAAAGAGCTCGCTCGTACATAGATCAGATACAAAGTATCTGTTCAGTGAAATTTATGTAGTTGTTCAACCTGTCATTAAACCAATAATAAATTTTAACTCCTTAAATCTTTTACCTTATGCAGTTACTTATATATCTACGTAAGGAGATCATTTTGATACTAGGATTTTTTTTTCAACCACCAAACAATTGTGTAACGTCATTGACATTTAAACAGAAATAGAGTGGTTGGCCAACCACCTCAAAAAATCGAGAGTGGTTGGCCAATCAGCTCAAAAAATCGAGAGTGGTTGGCCAATCACCTCAAAAAATTGAGAGTGGTTGGCCAATCACCTCAAAAAATCGAGACTGGTTAGTCCAACCACCTCAGAAAATCGAGACTGGTTGGTCCAACCACCTCAGAAAATAGTCGGCAAGACAAATTCATCGAAGATTAATTTGCATAGGAAAAATATGTCCATTATATATTTGTGCCCTAAAATGGGACAAAATCAGAATAGAATATAACGATAAATAATTCCAGTTTGAATCAAAATTGTATCTCGTTCGGCCAACCGATACAAATGTTATTGAAACTAAATAATTGCGTTTCAACTCCTTGGAAACTGCGTAGTCGCGGTACAGGTTGCACGATTAAATCTTGTGGTTGCGTGCGTCCATAATGAAATATTCCCACTTGCTGGGAACACATTAAAACTAGATTCCTATATCCCTGTTTCAATGTAGCAGAAGAAGCCGTTGTTTCTACAATCCAGCATCGCGCTTCCGCTCTCTTTCTGCCTTGTAATAATTTTGTTGTTCATTAATTCTACCCGCGGGTCATTCCTCCCCCCCTCTTCCCCCCGGTGAAGACAGGGGAGAGGATGTCATTGCACCGCGGCCGCGAGATTACAGGCCTCAGACTGATGTGTACCCTCTCCCCCCCCCCCAACTCACCTTAGGTGATGCCTTTGTATCGCCTGCCCCTTCTGTTGTAGCTTGCCCTCCTCTCGTGAAGCCGTATTCCCTCTCTTGTAGCCTTACCTCTTCTCGTGTAGCCAGACCCCTTTTCTTGTAGCCTACCCCCTCTCATGTGTTCTGACCTCCTTTTCTGCAGCCTAACCTCCTCTCCTGTAGCCTTATTTCCTCTCTTGCAGCCTAACCTCCTCTCATGTAGTCTGACCCTCTTCTTTGTAGCCTGACCCCTCCTCTCATGTAGTTTGACCCCCTCTTTTACAGCTAACCCCCCTCTCCTACAGCCTGCCCCCTCTCGTGTATCCTTCCCCCCTCTCTTCTAGAGGGTCTCCCTTTGGCAACAATACTCCTTGCCTGCGACTAATTTTGTTCATTCAGTGTTTCTTTCCCTGCAGCGATAATGACGTCAGCGGGCATCACAGGGCATGAGGCGTACTTCATTACAATAGTGGTGACGAGAACGCATGCTCAAGGAACTCCAGCGTAATTACCCTACAATAATGTTACTGCACTCATGAACATAAGTTTAAGGTGGCCACGTGCCGACACCATGTGGCTTCCTCCAGGCAAATGCATGCTCACCGTCACTCTTTGGGCACGCGTCACTTATTTCATATTCCATGGATTACATGCTTAGAAATGCAACATTAGGTTATCAAGAATCGGGAATTGGTGGTTTGATTTCGATTAAAATTCCATTCCAATACCTGAATAAATCTTCTACCAATAGGCGTCATCTTTCACTGTTAAGTAGACATCAATGTTCGATGTTGATATATGTTCTGAAAAATTAGATGCTTTCTGATCATTCTTTCATAATGAAATATGAAGAATAATACAGAAACATCGCAATGGGCGGGACTTGCGGAACTTGTGAACAACTGAGTTGTTAACTAAATCGTTTTTATAAATGAAAGCGCCGTTAAATAGGGCAAAACATCCTATCAAGATAACTATATTAAGTGAATAACGCGAACGTTCACAGATCACGCTGACGATCTGTGAAGTGGGATATTTATGTAACTTTGTCTTCCTGGCATTACACCTTGATAAACTGTTAATTCGTTGTATTTTCTTGTTATACATGATGAAGAGAAGAACTTGTATCTTGGTTCACGTGTTGTATTACGTTTTATCATGTCAGGCATTTGTTAATTGTTGTTGGTACAAAACTCGATGTTACAAATCAGAATTGTCGTCTAACGCTGTTTGTTATCATTTTAATTCCTGGTTTTATTATTAGAGCCGGTCGCGAGCCGGTCCGATATGCAGCGAGACTGTAATATTGACTAAGCGCGAGCCGGTCCGATATGCAGCGAGTCTGTAATATTGACTGAGTGTGAGCCGGTCCGATATGCAACGAGTCTGTAATATTGACTGAACGCAAGCCGGTCCGATATGCAGCGAGTCTGTAATATTGACTGAGCGCAAGCCGGTCCGATATGCAGCGAGTCTGTAATATTGACTGAGTGCGAGCCGGTCCGATATGCAACGAGTCTGTAATATTGACTGAGCGC
>SDVV010036143.1:0-10980 GCA_016164225.1 Gammarus roeselii
GCGATAGATACTTCGTACTTCTTCATGAACCTGTCTCGACCTCAGCTCGTTCCCCACCCTTCATTGCGTTAGCTGCTTAGTGCGATAGATACTTCGTACTTCTTCATGAACCTGTCTCGACCTCAGCTCGTTCCCCATCCTTCATTGCGTTAGCTGCTTAGTGCGATAGATACTTCGTACTTCTTCATGAACCTGCCTCGACCTCAGCTCGTTCCCCACCCTTCATTGCGTTAGCTGCTTAGCGCGATAGATACTTCGTACTTCTTCATGAACCTGTCTCGACCTCAGCTCGTTCCCCACCATTCATTGCATCAGCTGCTAAGCGCGATAGATACTTCGTACTTCTTCATGAACCTGTCTCGACCTATGCATGCCGACGACAGAGATGACCATTGTCTGAGGCATCATTCCTTTCTGGTCGAATGTTAGTCGAATGTTAGTGGTTTCACCGTTCAACGAGAACATTAATTTTGTGTTATTGCTAATACGGAAGCCCAGCGTTCGCGCTAAAATTATTTCCGCACACGCGCACTATCGCCATTCCACTTCACCTCTCTGTCATGGCCGAACACTGTCATAACCACTAAAACTCTTCCATCACACGTGCTTTCGACCTAAACGATGTTTCAGCCCACACGCATTTTCCGTCACTTCAAAATCTACCGCAGTCATATCTGCCCCTGTCTTTACATCTAAACAGGCGTACCAACCTACTGGGTATCACTTCAATAAAATTCAATAAAAAAACGCTAAAAAACGGCATTACGTACCCTAGAAAAATACGTATGTTTGCCCCGCGGGTTAGAAATACGTACCTTTGTCCCGCGGGTTAGGAACACGTACCCTAGGTTAGGTTAGATTGGGTAGGAAAAGTTTAATTAAAGTGGAAACGAATGAAAATAGTACGACTCGTGGCTGATTCTGACGTGAGCTGAAACAGAGTTTTGGCAGAATGTCAGTGGTAGATATGACAGTGGCTGGTGTGACTGAATAACGCTAGGAATGTTCGCTGTTAAAAAATAGTACCGTAGGTAGGTGGTCGGAACAACTTGTGGCGGAAAAGGCAGTTGGCGAAGATGAAAGGGGCTGATCTGACGTTAGCTATAAACGAATTTGACCCCAGGGATAGCGACCCGCAGGGAAAACACCGACTGCGGGATACAAGGAAGTGCGCACGAGTGAGCCAAGGTCGGGCAACCACAGACTGATGGTTCTGGGACCCTTGTTAGGCGGATACAAAGGAGTGAGCTTTAGTGAGCTAGAGCCGGATACACATCGACTGATGGCTTCTGGGACCACTGGTTAAGCGGATACAAAGGAATGAGCTATAGTGAGCTATAACCGAATAAACATCGACTGATGGCTTCTGGGACCACTGATTAGGCGGATACAAAGGAGTAAGCTATAGTGAGCTAGAGCTGAATAAACATCGACTGATGGCTTCTAGGACCACTGGTTAGGTGGATACAAAGGAGTAAGTCATAGTGAGCTAGAGCCGGATAAACATCGACTGATGTCTTCTGGGATCACTGGTTAGGCGGATACAAAGGAGTGAGCCATAGTGAGCTAAAGCCAGATAAACATCGACTGATGGCTTCTGGGACCACTGGTTAGGTGGATACAAAGGAGTGAGCCATAGTGAGCTAGTGCCGGATAAACATCGACTGATGGCTGCTTTGCGAGGGTCGCTATCCCTGGCGCTAAATTCTTTTATAGCTAACGTCAGATCATCCCCTTTCATCTCCGTCAACTGCCTTATCAGCCACAAGTTGTTCCGAGCTCCTACCTACGGAACCATTTTTTAACAGCGAACATTCATAGCGTTCCTCAGTCACACCAGCCAGTGTCATACCTGCCAGTGACATTCTGCCTAAACTTTGTTTCAGCCCACGTCAGAGTCAGCCACGAGGCGTACCATTTTACTGGTTATCACTTTAATGGAACTTTTCCTACCAAACCTAACCTAACCTAGGGTACGCGTTTCTAACCCGCGGGGCAGAGGTACGTATTTCTACCCCGCGGGGCAAACATACGTATTTTTCTAGGATACGTAATGCCGTTCTTTAGCGTTTTTTATTGAAGTTTCATTAAAGTGATAACCAGTAGGTTGGTACGGCTGTTTAGGTGTAATGACAGTGACAAATATGACAGTGGCAGATTTTGAAATGGCGAAAAATGCGTGTGGGCTGAAATATCGTTTAGGTCGAGAGCACGTGTGATGCAAGATTTTTAGCGGTTATGACAGTGTCTGGCCATGACAGTGAGGTGAAGTGAAGTGGCGATAGTGCGCGTGTGCGGAAATAATTTCAGCTCGAACGCTGGGCTCCCCTTTGCGGTTACGGGAATACAAAACAGTGCGCCCGATTGATACTGGGCTGTGAGAACACCGACTGATGGCATCTTGGACAACCGGTAACGAGAAGACGAGGAAGTGTGTCTGAGTGAGTCAGGGTGATGTCTTCACCAAATGATGTCTTCTTGTACAGCTAGTCACTTAGATGTTGACATGTTATTTTGGTATAACTCCTACATTATATCGTCAAAGTATATTTGTTCTTTCGTCCAATCGTCCGTAACGCTTCCCGTTGATGTGGCTTGGGGATTGTTTTGGAAAGTGTTGTCATGTTTCTGACGATTTACCTTACCAGAGTTATTCCGAGTCTATTAAGGCCTTGGCATTTTCTCACCTAATTGAATTGGCATGAGCCAAATTAAGTTGATTCATTTACACGTACGACTTCTCTTTGAGCGTTGGTCCCTGGGTATCAGAGTTTTGGAAAGTTTAGAATTCCAAGGCAACAAACAGGTGCCTAGCGAAGCAGTTGGGATCACCTCTTCTGTAATTTCCTCCTTCTGAGACGGCCAAACAAGCGATAGGAGAAGTAGCAAAGATCCCTCCTGACCCTTTTGTTAGGGTCGCTAAATGTTCGTGGTTGTAGTACGAATGATGCGAAGAAGCGTAAGATTGGTGAGATGTTAATGAGTGGGATGTTTGATGTGTTGGCGTTAAGTGGGTCGTAGTTGTCAGATAGGGGCGGATGTGAGTTTTTGTTGTATATAGAAGGAGCACAAGGTGTGGAGGAAGATTGAACACGAGAACTTATTGTGTTTTGATCCAGGGGTCGGTTGGGTTCAAACGTTTCAGAGTGGAAGGAGAGTTCTTTATATTATTTTGGGTAAAGGGTAAATGAGGAATACAGAGATGAGAGTTTGCTAATGCGTGTGAATCAGGGGCAAGAGGACTGAGGAGGAAAGAAAATATTTGAGTCTGACTGAGTTAGTGTATATTGAGTTTTATAGGTCAATAAAATGAGGTTTTCCTGAGGGACCTAAATGCGAGATGAAGAATGTGGCTTGTAGGTTTGTCGTTCTAGGTAGAATTGACAGTGGTGAGACCCTGACAGGTTCGTGTGTGGAGCGGGTGAGCAGGGAGTCGGAAACAGCTCGTTTGCGAAGCAAGATGACCACTAGTACATATGTGCATAAATGGCTTGTGGTCCATTGGTGGATTCTACGTTGTTGAATTCCGTGTTGATTTTGATGAGAGCTGTGATAAGGCTGGTTGATATGCGGGTGTTTAGCGACGAAGGCGAAGGAATGTCTGATCATCGAACGGTGTAACGAAGATAGTGAGTGGAGAGGAACAAGCGATCTCCACACCAAAGTGTAGAGCTCCAGTAGTCGTTGATGGGAGAATTTATCATTGTTTGGGAGCAAGGTCTGGGGAATTTCTTGGAAGAATACGAGATACTCTAAGATGTGGTGTTGAAATGACGGTGGCGCAGAAGAAATGAAGAGTCGAGAAGTGGGAACAGTCGAGGTTAGTGCTGACCTTCGACAACTATAGAGAAAAGAGAGAAGAGGTGATGCGTGATGGGGTAGCATTGATGCTTTGGGTTCTGGTGCACGGATACCGGTTGTGGGAGCTATAATTATTGCGAGTGTTACTGTGGAAGACGTGAAGGAGGGGGTAGACGTGACAAAAGCAATGAATTGCTCCGGTTTGGAGTGCTCTGCGACCGAATGCCTGTGAAGGTTAAATAAAATTATCATTTTCAGTAGAGCCTCCAACATACAACTAACTGTCTTATACGAGACTGATTGAACAATGATTCAATAACTTCGCTAAATTTATTGGTTAAAATCATTATTATTGTTTATTATGAGCATGTCTGATGATGGGAGCAGCATCCCAAAAGGACTTGAGGCCCAAAAATAAATTTTAATTTAATTGCTTAACGTTGGATATGTCAAACTGCTTATACGAATGAACACACAAAAGAACATAAACAAGTTTTCAGTATCAATCAGAGTGTGTGACCACAATCACGGTGGTGGATCTCACTTGTTGTTAGCCAGCAACTTGCAGTGTCCAGCGTGATATGAACAGAGTCGCTCCTCACACTTGAGTCTGGAGCCACGATCTACAGCACAAGGAGTTGAGGTTATTGCAAGGAATGGTTAATCACGTTTCTATATCAGCTTGCCTAACTCAACGAACCTATGTTCCACACCTCTCAACACAAGCGTGGAGCGGCAGTATATCAACCTCGCTCGACTCTAGTAGATTTCAGAGTGATTCCGAGCGCACGGGATCACTTTTAACCCCGCTCGACTACTGGTCGTTATGCCGACGCTGGATTTTCTTTTTTCATAGTTATCCATTCATGGTGGGATATACCTTTGAGTAGGTTCTTACCCATTTATACAATAACCCTAACCCTACTGTCTGGTGCTGTGTGGATATCTCAAAAACAAGTGGGTGATACACATTACAGTGTAAGCCAGTTTAAAGTATAGTTAGGTTATTAGCCAGTATCCCCTAACAAATGCACTATTGTGCATTTAATAAAAATGGATTGGTGAGTGAACTCTGCATGTTGGCTAAACGGAGGGTTCGATCTCGAAGCACACAAACGGTAAAGCAGTTTAAATGGTTTTTGTGCAATGCACGCCATCTGAGTGGCTTTGATGTGCTCATGAAATATGAGATTGGATAGAACAGCATAATTTATGCGTTTATAAAATGACATTTTATCTCATGATAGTAACAACACATACTAATTTTGAATGCATGGAAAGAGATGTCGAAAAATATGAAATTTATGTACTCTATTAAAAACCTCATCGGAAGGGACATACACAACACGAGATTCTTACACTACCCCCTTCCTAGTGAGGGACCATCGCCTGATTTTCACTGCTACTTCTAGTGATTTTTGGTGTGTGGGTCTGATTATTGTGCTCCCGGGGCAATGCTCGCGTAACGGAGTTTGAAAACGGATGCGATTTACCAGAATTGGAGTGCTGGCCACAGGTGGTCCGTTGGTTAGGTTGATTTCCGGCTGTCTTCTGGGGCGTAGGGATGTAATCTAGCCAGTTTTAAGTGTTTAATGGAGAGTGTTTTTTGGTTTTGGTTGTGCGCATTATCTTGAAAACTTTGAGGCTTCGCCTGAGTACGAAGTACGGGCCTTGGAATGGTGTGTCAAGAGCCGTTGTATTGCGACTGTTCTCTCATACAAATGTGAGCATTTCACTATTTACGGACTAACTCTGTGTGTGATTTTGTCCATTTAGGTAGAACAGTACTTCTAACGTGTCACCGCATCCCATATTTTGATCGAAAATTTATTCGGTGGCGGGTCGTTGTTTCCCGAGGGTTTCACGAGCTCCCCTGACACTCGGAGTGTCGTGCCGCACCGCATCTCTGTCACAGAGCAGTCGAGCTCTGATTTAAGTGCTATTCTGAGACCAAGTGGGACTCAGAACTGCACTAACTACTTTCCAGGGATCGGTGTCATCACACAAGATTCCCGTTAGATTTGGAGATGGTAGGCGGTCGTGCGCAATTTTAGGATGGCAAGGAGCATACACGATTTCTCCTCCAAAATTGGCCGCGCGATCTGTCGTTCGCGTTTCGAGTACCCCAAATTGTGCCTCCCAAAGTTCAATGAGGTTTCGGCGTCTGTTTTGGCTGTCATGTTAGAGATCGATATTTACTCCGGCCATCTGTTAAATCTATATATGATGGTCAATAGGTATCGAAAACCGTGACTGTACAGGAACGGATCAACGATGTCCGTACGGAAGGATTTGAAACGATGTCCGTACGGAATGATTTGAAACGATCCGAAATGGATTCGATCTACTGTAATGGTGCCTTGTTATGCCAAATCCCTCTTGAGGACTGGCAGTGATGGCAAGATCGAGCTACACTTCGAATGGGGGCTTCTCGTGTTTTTCCATAAAGCTTTGGCCATAATCATTTGTAAGTTTCCCTTTCCGTCGGAGTGTGAGAGATCGTGCTGAGACATTACGAACCGCTCAGATAGTGACATTTCGTAGACGATGCCATTCCTTAACTCTAACCTTAGGGAAATCATTCCGCCCGCGTCTCAAGGAACTGCTTGAGCTCCTCGTCGAGAAGTTTTGCAGGAAGAGGTTATTCTATGTTATCGCTAGGTCTGTGACCACGTTTGTTCTCCTGATTGCATCGGCTACTGCATTTTCTTGCCCGATTAAAGCTGGCGGGCTTACGATGACCAATTTTACCAGTTTGTCAGAGGTATCTTTTGCTCTCAAAGGTTGTCCGGGGCCAGTCGCCTTGGTCTACTAAATAAGGTAGACCCTTGAGTCAGGATGAAACGAACAACGCTGTGAGGAGATTATTGTTTTAGTGTCCTCGACTCGGTTATCTCGCTGATGTCCAGAATTCGTTGTCCGCGTAGCTGTGCTTACTGTGGCACGCGACGCGTTCACGGTTTCGCTGGTGGGCGGATTCTAAATGCGCGTTCTACGGAAGAGTGCACAATAAGATTTTTGTCGTTGGAGTAGGTAAAAAGTTGAGCGAAGCTTTTCAGAGTCCATATTTGCAGCAGAGCATGTTCCAGAGTAGTGAGCGAGGTGAGTGGTCGGTTACCCGTGATGGTGGGACTGAGTGATGGAACAGCCCTGTCTCCCTGGCTGTTGAATCACTACATGAAGAGAGTTACCAGCGAAGTGGAACACGAGTGTTTTATAGTTGTGAGTTGGGAGTCGTGGTTTAAAATTGTGTTTGGAGTCGTGGTTTATAGTTGTGAGTTGGCAGTCGTGGTTTAAAGTTGTGTTTGGAGTCGTGGTTTATAGTTGTGAGTTGGGAGTCGTGGTTTAAAGTTATGCTCGGAGTCGTGGTTTTTATAGTTGTGAGTTGGGAGTCGTGGTTTATAGTTGTGAGTTGGGAGTCGTGGTTTATTGTTGTGAGTTGGCAGTCGTGGTTTATAGTTGTGAGTTGGGAGCCGTGATTTATAGTTGTGAGTTAGGAGTCGTGGTTTAAAGTTGTGAGTTAGAAATCGTGGTTTATAGTTCTGTTTGGAGTCGTGGCTTAAAGTTGTTTTTGGAGTCGGGGTTTATAATTGTGAGTTGGGAGTTGTGGTTTATAGTTGTGTTTGGAGTCATGGCTTATAGTTGTGAGTTGGGAGTCGTGGTTTATAGTTGTGCTCGGAGTCGTGGTTTATAGTTGTGAGTTGGGAGTCGTGGTTTATAGTTGTGAGTTGGGAGTCGTGGTTTATTGTTGTGAGTTGGCAGGCGTGGTTTATAGTCGTGAGTTGTGAGTCGTGTTTTATAGTTGTGAGTTGGGAGTCGTGGCTTATAGTTGTGTTTGGAGTCGTGGTTTATAGTTGTGAGTTGGGAGTAGGGGTTTATAGTTGTGGTTGGAGTCGGGATTTATAGTTGTGAGTTGGGAGTAGTGGTTTTTAGTTGTGTTCGGGGTCGTGGTTTATAGTTGTGAGTTGGGAGTCGTGGTTTAAAGTTCTGTTTGGAGTCGTGGTTTAAAGTTGGGAGTTGGCAGTCGTGGTTTAGAGTTGTGAGTTGGGAGTAGAGGTCGTTGCTGTATGCGGATGTAACGTCACTGGTGGTAGATTCCGTCTATAATTCCATCTATAATCTTCCAATCCGTGTATTGGAGATGATTTTGCTTGGCAACAAACAATAAGTTATGGTGGCATTAAGGTGGATTGGTGCCAATCGAAGGCCTAAATTTGAATATTAATTTTATTTACCAGTGTACTCCAATACGACCTCATACCCATCGTGGCCATGGACGCCAGTGACTGTAAAATACCTGGAAATATTCAGTTGATTATGGTGTGATAAATACGCTGACGCAGCTGGAGGTGATTCTTGGGTGCGATGATACGCCCAAGGCGACTGTTGGCAACGATGGTATTTCATTAGTGGAGATTAATGATGAACTTGTATTTCTTCGAACAAATATTGCGCGGTGTCTATAACAGGGCCTAACACAGTTGATGGTGTCTGTGATAGGGCCCAACACAGTTGGTGGTGTCTATGATAGGGCCTAACACAGTTGGTGGTGTATGTGATAGGGCCTGACACAGTTGGTGGTGTCTGTGATAGGGCCAAACAGAGTTGGTGGTGTCTGTGATAGGGCCTTACACAGTTGGTGGTGTCTGTGATAGGGCCTAACACAGTTGGTGGTGTCTGTGATAGAGCTTAACACAGTTGGTGGTGTCTGTGATAGAGCCTAACACAGTTGGTGGTGTCTGTGATAACGCCAAACACGTTTGGTGGTGTCTGTGATAGGGTCTAACACAGTTGGTGGTGTCTGTAATAGGACCCAACCCCGTAAGTGGTGTCTATGATAGGGCCCAGCACAGTTGGTGGTGTCAGTGATAGCGCCTAACACAGTTGGTGGTGTCAGTGATAGGGCCTAACACAGTTGGTGCTCTCTGTGATGGGATCTAGCACGGTTGGTGGTGTCAGCGATAAGGCCCACAAAAATTGTGTGGTGTCTGCCTGGGTGGGCCTAACACATTTGTATGAGGGCCTAATTGACATATGTTTGTCAAACAACAGGAATCTTTGTATTGATTAGATGCCCAATTGGCGGAGATTGGCCAAACAACGGTTGCCTTTGTGCTAGTACGATCACCGCTCGAACAAACGAAGCATTGATGGCCTAACGATGGGGTGAGAGCACACTTAGATACACTCAGTGGGAAAAGAGAGTGTGGACCGGTAGCAGCGTTGTGGAAAGGCTGCAGCTGAGTTAGTTGCAACCTGTTGAAGTACTAAATGTTGTTCGGGATCACTGTCGTATAAGGTCGGCTGCTAGGTTAGGTGAAAGCAGAAAGAACACAGAGTGGACAGGCAGCAGTTTGTTTTAAAGATTGCTTTTGAGTTAGGTGCTGAAAGTTGAAGTACAGAGTACTGTCGATCAACAGTGCTGTGAGAAACCTGCTTCTGAATTAGGTGAAGGCAGAAAAATAAAAGATTTGTAAGCACGAAAACAGCCCGAATGATTCATGCAACAAAAATGCTGGGGGACGGAGCGCATTGAATTTTGTTTCCATTCCAAAAACATGAGCTTTCTGCCTTATATAGCCTGTCGGTGGCCTGAGTGATAAAAGACCTCTCTGTTTGACGCTTGCGAGCAACTGCCGCTCGACTCTTGCTCTACCCTCAACATTTATTCATCATTGTTGGATACAGACAACACGCTCCGCAGGACAGTCCGGTGCAATATCACTTGCTGTAACCTGCAAGATCTTGCTCTGTGTAGTAACAGCTCTGTAGTTCAGCACTCCCTGCCGCACTTAGCTCTGCACCCCCTTCCCAACTAACCAAGTACAGTATCTAATAGTAGACGAAAAACTAATGACTTTA
The DNA here is from genome assembly GCA_016164225.1 of Gammarus roeselii. Classification (NCBI taxonomy): domain Eukaryota; kingdom Metazoa; phylum Arthropoda; class Malacostraca; order Amphipoda; family Gammaridae; genus Gammarus; species Gammarus roeselii. The sequence continues at coordinate 9,664 of SDVV010036143.1, forward strand.
TTGATGTATGATTTCGTACATTACTGTAAAGGAGTGCACGTCGACCCATTGCTTTATTTATGATCCTACCCAACATCTATTCCTTCTAGGCAGTTCACTGTATCCTACAAGGAGGTTCTTCCACCCCACGCTTCTATGTAGTAGAATACCACGAGTACAACCATGAAGGTTCACGTGATTCGCCTCACTGAGGATACAGAGGTGAGTATACTGTTTTGTGATGATGTGGCGACTCGAAATAATAATTAGTGCCACTTAGCAGACAATATTTTTGCAGTTGTTTGTAGATTTTATTCGCGGTGGCTGTTCTCCCTTTCGTTACATGTATGCAAATTCTATGTAACTCCTGTTGAATGCTTATCTCAATTGCCGAAAGTACTACCAAAAGAGCATCCTAAAATACTACAGAGAGTACTATTTCTGTAACATTTCATCCATGTCTGGCCAAACATTTTTAGTAATCATTTACTCAAATACTTACATCCATAGTTCCCAAAGGCATCGTAGTTCCCAATGGATACACATCGTAGTTCCCAATGAATACACATCGTAGTTCCCAATGAATACACATCGTAGTTCCCAATGAATACACATCGTAGTTCCCAATGAATACACATCGTTTTTCCCAATGAATACACGTCTTAGTTCCCAATGAATACACATCGTAGATCCCAATGTATTCACATCGTAGTTCCCAACGAATACACATCGTAGTTCCCAATGAATACACATCGTAGTTCCCAATGAATACACATAGTAGTTCCCAATGAATACATGTCGTAGTTCCCAATGAATACACATCGTAGTTCCCAATGAATACACATCGTAGTTCCCAATGAATACACATCGTAGTTCCCAGTGAATACACATCGTAGTTCCCAATGAATACACATCGTAGTTCCCAATGAATACACATCGTAGTTCCCAATGAATACACATCGTAGTTCCCAATGAATACACATCGTAGTTCCCAATGAATACACATCGTAGTTCCCAATAAATCCACATCGTAGTTCCCAATGAATCCACATCGTTGTTCCAAATGAATACACATCGTAGTTCTCGATGAATACACATCGTAGTTCCCAATGAATACACATCGTAGTTCCCAATGAATGCACATCATAGTTCCCAATGAATACACGTCGTAGTTCCCAATGAATACACATCGTAGTTCCCAATGAATACACATCGTAGTTCCTAATGAATACACATCATTGTTCCCAATGAATACACATCGTAGTTCCCAATGAATACACATCGTAGTTCCCAATGAATACACATCGTAGTTCCCAGTGAATACACATCGTAGTTCCC
>SDVV010036144.1:0-10980 GCA_016164225.1 Gammarus roeselii
CAACATTAAAATGTTTTTTTCTTTTTTTTTCCAACAATAAAAGCGGCATCATTTGGTAAAACACTGATCAGTATGTGACCTCTTAAAACATCTCATTTTCAGTAAAAGCAGTTAGTATATGGTACGGGAACAATTTCAATTTCCCAATTATGATGATCATATCATTGTTATATTAGCTATCAGTTATTATGTGGCACGTACACAAGCCTGGCCTGGAAGTTCAAATTGCTCTCATCGGTGCCCGCATAACCACTTGTGCTATTTAATAGTTAACATAGGAAGGCCCACAACCTATTTCCAGGTTGATACTCGTGGCTTACTCCTCTAGCCTTTGAGCCAGTTAGTCAGTAGCTTTCAGCACAGGGCGTATACGAACGGATAATACAAAGAATGATCATGTTTGGTCATATGATACTTCATTAGAACCAATTGCTGCAGAATTCACGGATGAAATATTGGGAGTTACAGTTCAAGATCAATCTGAGGTAGTTAATCACACTCAAAGACAATTTGAAAATATGACAGTTATTATGTGGCACGGGAGCGTTAAGACACAAATTACGACTGGCTAAGACTGGCCAACACTTTGGCAAGGTTGTCAAACTAAACAATACAGGGAGCACAAACACCACAGTACACCTTAGTAAAGGACAGCACAACAAAACAATAGGCAAAGCAATCTGGAAATTTGTGCTTTTGGCAATGTACTGTGAAGTAATGAACAAGAAGTAATGTGATGAACATGAGTAATGAACAAGATTTTGAGTAATGAACAAGATTTCAAGGAGGAGTTCCTGTAGGTTTTGGGTCCATCAATTGTTGAGGGTCTTTGTAGTTGTCTGTCTCCCAGTTTTCATTGCTGAAGATTGGCCAGTAATCTTACAAACAAAATATATATTATTTCAGAAAATATGCTGGAGGGGTTTGTGGTTGGTGAGACTTGGCTTGTGAGCTCGGTTTGCTTTTCTTTTGTTGAGGTTCATGGATTTTCTGTTGTGAGAGAAGATTTGCATACTGGAGTGAGAAAACACAGTATTTGTATATATTTAAAAAATCACTGAAGTATGCGGAGGTTAGTCTCGACTTGCCAAATGTAGCAGCTGTCGTTTTGGTTCAACTTGATTTGTGGATTTTTGCTGTTTATAGACCTCCATCATATGGTGATCAGGAAAATCTTGTTCGATTAGTGACTTCTGTATTAATCGTGAGGTGGTCGTGTTGGGAGATTTCAACCTGCCCTTGGTGAAGTGGTCAGATGGTTTGGTGCAGGAAGAGAATGTTGAGTTGACGGATCAACTGTTTTTGGATTGCTTTGCATCTTGTGGCTTGCATCAGTGGGTGAGGAAGCAGACTTTTCTCTTGTCCTTCAACATACTGGATTTATTTTTTAAAAGAGAGCCAGATTGTGTTGGGGATGTTGTTTTGGCTTCTTTTCCAAAGTGTGCTCACTCACCTGTTATTTGTGATTATTTGTTTGTGGATGTCTTGGAGCCTGATGGTGCAAGACACCAAGCTCAGAAGTATTCATGGCACTGGGGTAACTATGGCGCTATTTCCAAAGCATTATGGAGAATTGATTGGCCTCTTGATTTTGTTTACCTGGGAGTTTGTGAGGCATATAGTGTGTTCCTCACCATACTGAGGAGTCTGATAGACTTGCATGTGCCTCTTGCTGGAAACTCGCCTAGGGTACCATGGTCTGTGAGGCCTCACCACGGGTTGAAGGTGAGGAGAGCAAATGCCTGGGATGAGTACAAGATTTTAAGAAGGAGGTTTGGCAGAAATGATCAAAATACTTTGGAGTCACTAGCTACTCTTCTTGATCTCAATTGTCTGTTTCAAAATCATGCTTTGTTCAGCCAATCTCAGTACAAGGAATACCTTGTGCAACGGTATAGTGACTCCCCAAAGCTGTTCCATGCTTATATACAAAGGAAAAAGAAAGGCCCTCTTGGGGTTGGACCACTTTGTAATGCAGGTGGACAGGTGGTTTTCGATCCACTGAAGATGGCTGAGCTCCTATCACCCGCCTCCTCTGACGTATATAGAGGAGGTTCCTCCCAATCCTGCTCTTTTCCAGTTATTTGATGGAAAAATGAGCAAGTTTACCATAAGGTCTCGGAATGTCCATGCCGTTCTGGCGGGGCTCAATGTTAGTTCAGCAATGGGCATGGATGGACTCCACCCTAAGTTGCTAAAGGAGTGTGCTGTGCAATTGACACAGCCTCTCTTTATAATCTTTAATCTTTCTCTGCAGAGTGGAGTGCTCCCTGATGCATGGAAGAGTTCATTGGTGATTCCAATTTTTAAAAGTAAATTTAGATATGATCCCCTCAACAATTGTCCAGTTAGCCTTACTTCTGTTTGCTGCAAATCAATGGAGAGGATTGTTGCTGCTGAGCTGGTGTACTATTTTGAGTCTTACCAGCTCCTTTCTTCAAGACAGTTAAGATTTAGGAAGGCTAGATCAACAGAAGATCAGATGTTGCTGGTCTACTTGGGTAGTCAAGTCTGTTGATGCTGGTTTGGTGGTGAATATGGTCATGCTTTATTTTTCAAAGGCATTTGATGTTGTTTCCCATCCCATTTTGCTTCTGAAGTTGCAGGCACTTGTAGTTTCTGGGGTTGTGTTGAGGTGTATTGGTAGTTTTCTTCATTCTCGAATTATGTGTGTTGACATTGATGGAGTGAATAGTGAGCCGAGGGATGTTCTGAGTGGGGTTCCACAGGGTTCAGTCTTGGGTCCAGTCCTCTTTCTCATGTATGTTAATTTTTTGACGGATGGCCTTGTATCTAAGTTTGGCTCATTTGCTGATTATAAAATTTATTTGTCTTTCCAACATCATGATGTTGATGGTGATGTGTCTGCTTTGCAGGGAGACCTTGACAAAATATTCCATACTGCATCTCATGGAATTTGTCATTGAACCCTAACGTGTGTTGTTTTACGTTTCAGAAGACGTTTTGCTGGTTGGATTGGTCCCGGTGCAGAGGCTGTTTACACTCCTGGGGGTGCTTGTTTGGAGTTTGTCCAAGTTCATCGCCATTTGGGAGTTCATGTGAATGTTGGTCTTGAGTTTTATGGCCATGTCAGAGAAGTTGTGAGACAAGCTGCTGGTCTTAGTAGTGATTTGCTTAGGTCAACAGTTAATAGAAGCCCAAATTTTATGGTGGCACATGTCAGGCCCATTCTTGATTACTGCTCTTGTGTGTGGAATCTTGGTTATGTTCAGGATGTGAAGTTGCTTGAGTCAGTTCAGAGGAGGTGGACCAAATAGGTGCATGGTGTGTCTTAGATGTCCTACCATGGCAAGCTGATAGCTCTAAATTTGTTCTCAATCAAGGGCAGGTTACTGAGAAGTGACCTCATTAAGTATTGGAGAATTCTGTGTAGTGACACAGAGGGCTTTGATTTGTCCATTCTGTTCCAAAGGTTGCTGGATGGTAAGACACGGGGACATCAGCACAAACTCTTGATGCCCTGCTGCTCTGTGGATGTAGCAAGGAGGTTTTTTAATGTTCAATGCATTAGGATATGGAATGAGCTGTCTACTGCTGTTGTCAAGTCTGCTGCCATTTCTGCTTTCAAGGCAGGGTTGGCTGAGTTTATGAGGAATAGGTTGTTTGATAGCTAGGGTCTTGTGTTCCCAGTCATGTTGGGGAGTCTGTGGTGTGACTCGTCCTGTTGTTTATTTGTTCTTTTTATATGTGTATGTATTTGCTTTTGTGGTTTTCTGTGGGGTTGTAGTTGTCTCTTACCTTCGTCTCTTACCTTCGCAGCCCCCTCCAGCAGGACCACATCTAGTGGGGAGCAGCAGAGCCGGGGGCCCCGGCCAGCACAGTCATGCGCGCCAGTATGCTGTTGAGAACAGCAATGTTGACACAAGTATAGGAACTGAAATTAGTGCGCACTATTGGCTATCACATGAACCATTCGCATGAATGACAAAAACAAAAACATTAAAAATAAACAAATAAATTCCAGAACAGCACACTGTACAACAAAGAAGCAACACATCAGGACAGACACAAACACACACACACAAACACGCACCACAACCCACCACTCCAGCGCCATAGCAAAAAGCAGACAAATCCAAAGTCAGGACGCCAACACGCTGCAGAAGAACCCACCCCAAACTAAACAAACTCAAACAGAATATCACCCCAAAACTCGGCAAGCGACCTCTTGAATGCAGTCAGGGAATCTGACTCCACCACAGAACTTGGGAGGCTGTTCCACAACTGAACACATCATGCTCTCTGGAATCCAATGGTGCGCATCCCTTCTAGCATCTTCCCGTTGTTTTTCTGCGGAGTCTTTGTAGGTGCTGGCGTGCATGGCTGTGCTGACCACTCCTGGCTTGGTGCACATGACGACTGGGTATGCTGAGCCCTTGAGAAGGGAACAAAGCTAAGAATTGGTTGTGACTGTTCAGAAAAGAAATGGATATATGTACATTTAATATCATTGGGCATGACAAATTTTGAACCAATAATCTTGCATCAGATCAGAGAGGAATTACTTATAGTGAGTGATATGTTGACTGGACTAACTCAGAAGGCAATCCATTCCATGCACCAACACTTGATATGATGGTATCAGAGAGAGCCAGCTGCTCTTTGAAGCAATATAAGGCAAAATTAATTGAATTTGTAGAACACAATCCTGGCAAGTCAATAGCGTGCAGAGGAGAGAGGCAGGATAATTAATGTAGTGAATGGAGCAATTGAACTGATGTAATGGAATGAACACAAAGAAGGGGAGTATCACAGAATGGGCTTTTTGTTTTGACCTGGCACCAAAATGTCGAAAATGTCACTATTTGACTGCGGGACTTAGAAAAGCAGGTCTTTGTTTGTAAGTATCAGCTACTTGTAGAAATTAGATATATGCACAGAATTTATGAAAAAGGGCCTAAATGAAGGTGTGTTGTTCAGGCCTCTGATAATTTTGGTTTGGAAAAATAGACGTTCCGCAAACTTTGATGCTGTGGCTAGAGTTTCCATTGGATTAGGACCAAATTTGGTGGTGATACTAGGGATATGTCATAGTTTGTTGCGTAAGCAGAATTTGGGAAAGAATTGTAAACTTTTGTAGATATATACTAACATACAACTGCCGGGAATAAAGCCAGGTGAAAAAACAATTGGGGGTGATTCCCCGCATCTATTTTGTTGATAAATATCTTTGTTTTTTTCTAAATTAAAAGTAATTAAATGAAATTCTTCACACATATAGTGACATCTGGAATTAATGACCCAAAATAATGATACCACAGCTAATTTCAAATGCGTATCTAATTTTATAATGACCTGATGTTTATAACACATGGTGACAAGTCTAGGCCTAAGTATTAATTTATGTTTAACATCCACGAATGATCTTTTTTATCATATTTTTATACCAAGTTAACAATACCTTACCTAACATGCCTTGTATTCATGTTAATGCTATTAGTTTGCTAGAATTGAAGAAATACATTTTCTACTCGTTGTATTGTATTATTAAAAAGTCTTTTTGTAATATATGTTCATATACTGATATTTTAGGGTCATAAATAGTTCAGGATGTAGAGAAATGACTTCCAGGAATGTTGGTTTGCAATTATTGAAGAAAAACTTTGTTTCCCGCAGTGAAATTGGGAAAAGAAAATTCCTTCAACAGTTGAGTATGACTGCAGCAAAAGACAAGCATCATAAAGACCTGTCACAGACGTAAAATGTTACTCAACATTTTTTTTTGAGCAACTGATGAATACTTATATAGGCATGTTCTTTTTATTGGTACTCTCAAACTTTTAATTTGCATTTCAATTATTGATATATGGGGGTGCAGAGAATCACCCCGTTCAGTGCTGGAAATCACCTCCAATTGGGGGCAGTAGCTTGCTCCACTTTTTTTTGTAAATAACTTTTTCATGGTTGATGCTAGAATGTTGAAATTACAGTGCTTCATGATCATTATAGAAGCTATACACACTGTAAACACAAACTTTCTCAATCTCGTACTTTTTGAGTTATTTCAAAGTATGCGGAAAATGCGGGTTGTCACCCCCGGTTGACGCTACTTATTTTTGGAGAGTAGTGTATGAAGATATCACATAACTCCTCACCTTTGGATTGGTATCCCCTTTTTTGGAGGAGTGTGGAAGAATTGTAAGAGAAGGTCGGGAAATTGAGAGGGAAGCAAATAGATGATAGCCGAGGGAAGTTCATTCACAGCTCCTACCTCACATTCATCCAGTCTCCCCCCTCACTCTGTTCATTCACTCTCCCACCACTTGTTCTCATACATGGGCTTCTGACCCTTTCCCTTTTTCACATTGCCTCTTTCTCACATTTTTGTACTATTTTTTGTCTTCCATTTATTTTTTCAGAAACTATTACATTGCAACAGTATACTCTATCCACCCCACTTCTCAACCAAGCAATACACACATACCCTGGTCATTTCCTGCCTGTAGCTCAGTACACTTTCATTCTAATATGGTTCATTGCTCCTCCCATAAGCTTAGCTCTTTTTCTTTCATATCTTGGGCAATCCAACACTACCTGTTCAACAGTCTTGACCACATTTCCATCACTTTCAGCTCATAACTTTTTTATAATTTGATTCCACCTAGGTGCTCTGGCATTCACAACTACAGATAGTTTTTACTCTGAAATGCAACTGGCCATCAAATCCACCATCTTAGCAACATTCATGTCCATGTCATGTCTTCTTACCATACCAATCAATTTTGACTTTGAGTCAGAGTCATCAAACCATACATTCAGGTCTATCATTTTCACACAGTTGCGGAGGATTATTTTATTTTCCTTCAGATCACATCCATACCCTATCCCTCTTTCATCTATCATTTACCATCCATTTCTTGTGTCCCTGCTAGGCATTGCTGTCTCATAAATTTGCACTTCCCAGTCATGGGATTTTTTTCCCTAATACTATTGATTGTGTTCTAAACAGGCACTTTTTTCAGCCCAACTCTGGATGCTCATCCTTTATAGACATATTTTGTAGGACAACCCTTCATTTCATTACTTGCTCCACAAATATGCTCTACCCCATTGCCTGCTAAATTGCCTCCACTGCTGCTCTGTGTGCTGCAAGCAGTCTGCCTCTCTATTCTGCATCACTTCCAGCTTTGCCAATTCAGTGTGTATCTCATCACATGCATGCCATGCATACCTAGTGCTTGGAACAATCAAGCTTTTCATGATGCAATACAGACATCTATAATTTTTGCTCTGAATCAAGCCACACTCCCATTTTAGGGAGTGAAAAGAAATGAGTGGCAGTGAAAGAAAAGGCATTGACCAAAAGGGTACTGTTTGTTCAACCAGTAATTGTATGAAAGTTTGACTTTGGAGGTGAGGAAATGAGTTGTAGAATAGCATGAATGAGATACATGAAATGAAGGCATGGGCACCATACTGGATTATATCCTCTCAATTTACCCATCCCTTTTATTCTCTGCTGCCCTTAACTGATCATCTATCCAAGTATGCATGCTCTCACACTCGCCAACTTGGAGATTTGCCAGTATGAAGGCCTTGCCTGACTCTCAATATATATCTATAATCAAGATGAGTAAACAGAAAATAAGCAAGATGTACTTTATACCTTCAAATTTCAGTGAACAGTTGCTGATGAAACTATTGAGGTAACATAGGGGACTAATAAAATAGCTGCTAAAATGATGTGGTGGGGGGATGATTTTGTTGAAATCTTGAGAGGTGGAGCAGTTTTAGTAGCTTTTTTAGTGGTGGTTTCTCCTCTTAAAACCTGTGCTGCTTCAGAATTCAATGTTTATCGTTTGCAACAATATCAACTACATGGATATTCATATGGTAAGTGCATATGTTTTGGGAAAACCTGTTCACATCACTCTTAGCTTCAACTAACCCTCCCTGCACAGAAGGAAGTATCTGCAATGATCTTAGGAGACTATTTTGGGCCCAATAATAATTTTAGAAAATCTTTCTGACTATTTTTGAATTATTCCCATCTTGATGAACATATATTAGAGACATTTCTAATTATTTCTCTCCATTATTGAATGTTTTGAAACTATGTCCTAGGGTAGGTTTAAGGGGTCTACATATTAGTTAGGCAACATAGGATAAATGAACCAGACAAGGAATGCTATGAGTTATTGGAATTGGCACATTTTGGTGGTATTGGTATTAAGAAGGTGTATATATATATATATAAAGCTATATATTTATTGATACCTGCTGAAGCTTTGCAATATAACCTGCCATCTAGCTATAGCTATTATGAATGTTTACAATGAAAATAAGGAAAATTTGCTAACACAACTAAATAGTTGAACTTTTTTTTTTTATTTGTGAATTTATCAATGTTTCTTTGCTCTACAACATTTAAATTTCATTTAAATAATCTTAATACTTCTCCAAAATATATTTGATAATAATTTGATGTGTAAGGTTAAAAATATTCATGTTGATATTGAGTGTTTACCATTCTTGGTATTAAAAATAACTGGTTTGGATTTTTTGTATTGGAAGTATACATATCAGTACCAATCAGAAACTAGGCATTAATATTGGGGTCCAATGTTGATGCACCTGGCCATATGTTGATGCAACACCCATGAAAAAACCTTCACAGAGGAAATTGTTAGAAGCAGATTTAATCTGCTTGCAGCTAAAACAAGTTTGTATATCATGTATCTATGCCAACATAAGGCCAGCCTGAAGGGGTGGTCCAGTGTTGATGCACACTTTCAAATCATTGCAAATAGATCATTACCAACACAAGCATAACATAAAATAATGGATCTTATCAACAGTGGCCATAAGGTTCATAAAGCTGTCATACTTTCGGGGCAACACTGCGTAAACAGTGAGTAAACATAGGGCCAACCTATGTTTACGCATGTCCGATGCGGATCAGAGTTACTCCAAATAGTGATCCTCATGGAGTTACTATGGGAACCGCACATGCTGCGGAGTTTTGTACAGGCGAAATACCTATTTCTGCAGAGTTGTTGGGCAGGGGGGGAGAGAAGAGAGGTGTATAGGCATTGCTGTGGAGCAACACATACCCTCTCACCTCCACTGCAATTCAGATACTGACGTGCGCGCAGCACAAGACCTTGAGAGTCAAGACTGCCACATAGTTCAATAATGCGCTGTTGCTTGGCAGTCGTGTGCTGCCTTCAAGACTGCCGGTTCCCAAGCAGCGGCGTAGTTCAGCACTAGGTCGTTGCTTTCCAGCGGCATGCTGCATAAAGTCAGCTTAGACGGCACACTGTGTAAAGTCCCTTATATGCTTTGAAATATCATATCAAATAACATACTGGGGTCATGAGGTACATGGGCAGTTTCCAAATATACACATGTTTGACACTTTGTCCAAAAAAAAATTGTTGACAAATTTTCATTAAAAAAACTAAAATGAATAAAAAGTTCTACACACCATTGGGTACTTGATGTTATTTATTCATATGTGTGAAGCCTGCAATTCTATCTCGTGAAGCATTTTTGTGATACTGCGTCAACATAGGACCAGGTAAGTCAATGTAAGGCATTCTGAAGTTGTGGCACTACTCTTCTGGGTTCCCTAGCTAAAAGTTCTAGGCCTGGTCCATCTCAGAATTTTGCAAATTTCAAGTTAATAAGTGTTGTATGAGTTTTGCTAGACTAAATTTGATGTGATGTTGTTGCTTCGTTTGTGTTGTCAACGGTTGTGTGCAGTTGTTGACTGTCTTCATTGTTTTGTTTTCTTTGGACCTATTAAGCGCATTCCGACCAGCGTCCTGCTGCAGTACTTGTACAGTGCTGTTTTTTTTTATTGCTGGCGCGCTGAGGTGTACTGCCTCCCATGCCTGCATGCCCTGTTGGCGGGGCTGTTGGGGCTGTGGGAGGCTGCAAAGGTGAGATACAAAGGTGAGAGGGTGGAATTGAAAAAAAGCAGAGAAAATGAAGGTTTCATTGGTCAAATGGAGCAACATCAGCTGTACCAGCTTCAACCATAAAGCTTTGCAATATTTGGCCAAACAATAGCACTGCCAATTTAAAAACCCTAATAAAAGGAGCTGGGGCAACAGAATGGTTCTCAATGAACCAGCTGCAGATAGATATCACAAATTTTCACCAACAATATCTGCAACAGCCAGAATAGGCAGGAAAACAGTACCCTATTAATGTACAGCAAAAAGTTAATAAGGGTGTAATGTTTGACTAAAACTCATCAAATTATAATAGGGTGATAAATCAATAGATTAATTATAACTGTAGGCAATAATATTCATGACACAAACACTTGATGCATTTTGAATGCACTTATTGAACTCTGAATATGTATAACATCAGAATGCATCCATTGATCAATGAAAACCATGTAGAACTCGTGCTTCTCAGTCAAGTGAAACCATTGCAAACCTCTCAACAGACAGGTTATCACTATCATGAGTAAAAATTCATGAATGTAAAACTTCTGGGTAAACATCATTATAAGTAACCCAATATAACAGGAAACAAGCCATATACATTAGAGATCAGTCAATAATCACAGACAACAGTCATGTTGGCACCTTGCAGAAAGTTGACTGCTTCTGCCATCACAGGCATTAAAGCAAAGCACAATTTAATAATGACCACTTATGGGAAAACCCACACTTGGGTACATAAGGAAAATCAAAAACGCTTCAAACACTGGTGAAAACTGAGCACAATGCAACCTGTCAGATCACTGCCATGGACAACCTCTGATCCAGCACTCCCCCAAACACCCATCACACCATCAATTGATGCCACAACCTAGCTCTACATCTGCAATCAACCTGCTGTCATGAGGGGCGCTGAGTTGTCTGTGAGTGAGGTGGAGTTGATGATTGAGGAGAGAGTAGCCAGGTCTGCTGCTGTGTGTGGTAGAGTCAGTGGCGGCCTATCTGCAGAAGATGTGATGGGTATAACTGAGGAGAGAGTGTCCAGTTTGGTGAATGGTGG
>SDVV010036145.1:0-10980 GCA_016164225.1 Gammarus roeselii
TGGTGCCACTAACACTCAAGCTAAGAATGTATGAAGATTGGGTGAAAATGGCTAAATCGATATGGTGGGAGAAAGACCCAAGCTATAACCGAAATTGATAATAAAGAAAATAAGGGTAAAAACGTGGGATTCTTTCAGTAAGATGGATATCAGTGACAGTGATATTGAAATGCGTGAAGAAAGAAAAACTGCAAAAGTTGATGGAAACCGAATTATCAAATGGGGTAATGAAACTGTGACAAGTATACGAAGTGAAAGAATGCATAATAAAATCAAATGTATATATGACTTTGGTTACAAATATGTTGGTAATGAAGCATACGAAGAAAGAATCCTGTCATAAACGTTTGAGTGCAAGGAGAATTGGGTATATTTCGGATATCTGCGGGAATATATTGAATGGAAATGTGGATAATAGCAAGGAGAAAAATCTGAAACGATTTGATGTCACAAACATGTAATAGTGATTAGAAAATAAAATACCGTATATAAAAAAAAATCGCTGAAGACTATAAACAAAGTTTTGGATACAAGGCAAGGATTACAAGTATTGCATACACTTCTCTCAAAGGTCCTCGTTTATTTAAAATGTGTACTAAGGGTGTTTGTCTCGAACACCAATAGATCAGAGAAAAAAACACACACACAAATGATAAATCCTACACCGATATGACGAGTTGATAGCTTCAGGTGAGGAATAAATATACGTCATTGAATAAGAACCCACAGATTGTCGCTGGTACCAATGATCAAGATAACACAAGATCTATCTATTATCAACAAAAATAATTAATCTAATAAATCTTTGTTTGCAATATCTTAAATTTAACTCGATTGAACTAGCATTGAAATGCACTAAAACGCCGGTGCCTTACGTTGAAAATGTGATAGATATTAAGCTAATTGAAGTTGTATACAGCTCCCTCAGCAATCGTAGACAAATATATCTCATTAGGTGTGGGGTAGTCAAACCATAATTGGTCTAGGACCCCACCATTCAGTAAATAGTCTTCTAAATGCTAAAGAATACATTTGCATGAAATAATAACGAAAATTCCATAAAAATGCATAATGGACTTGCACCTCTTAAACATACATTCCGCCAAAATATCTGACATTTAACTCTGAGACCATGAGAAAAACGCTATTTTTTACTACGATACCATTCAAATCTATAACAAATTTCTAGACCTATTCCAGTCACGTGTAATACTTCAAACATATCTTGCATCTGATTCACAAGCTAATGAGGTCACATGGGTACAGTATTGGGAAAAAAATTAGAGCTTTAGTCAGAAATAGGACGTTTACGTATAAAATGATGTAGCACATTAACATGAACATGTTATAACCTGTAAATGTTCATAGCCTATGTTCAATATCAAGCATCCAACCGCTAAAACAACTCCACCAAACATCCTTTGAAAATGAGTCAAATAAAGCACAACTAGCTAAGGTCCCCAAATAAATACCCCGTATTTCTTGCATAACTACATCGGATATCCTAACAATTCAGATTTGAGCAGTAAAAACTTCTATTCAAACGAGTCAATCAATAACAAACAAAGTAATATATTCAGCTGTCATGCGAAAAATTCGAATACAATCATATATAGCGTTGACCAGACCTAATAACCTACATCTTTATAATCCGTACGTAAGCAATCGTAAATAAAAGCAAAAAGATACCAAAAGGTATCTGAAAGATATCGTAAGGCAACTAAAATTCCCCAAGAATATCATATATCTCGAAATAAGATCATTGTGTGACCACACATTAAGAAATAAAAATCGCTAGTTGTCATTTGCGATTTGGACACCGTCTGATTCCGGTCGCCCCCTCGCCTCTTCCCCACCCGTCACTGCCAGTCTCTATGTATCGTAAGTAACTCACTTGACCAGAATAGAAGAAAATAAACATATAACTACGATGTCCGAGAAATACAGCGAGTAAGTCAGACACACTAAAAAATAATATACATCCTAACAAATACATCGGCCGACTCATAAAGAACATGCGTTCTTGGTATCTCCATGTATCATCAGTAACTAACTTGATCAATTTGTCTTAACATAGAACTACAATGTTCGAGAAATACAGCGCCTGAGTCAGACACATTAACAAATAACATACATCCTAACCAATACATTCGATAAAAGGTTCAAAGATCTAGTCATCCTAAATCTAATTCCTTCACAAAAGCATACATGGAGTCACTAATTATCGCCTATCTATTTCCTTCACAAAAGCATTTATGGAGTCACTAATTATCGCCTATCTAATTCCTTCACGAAAAGCATATATGTACTTCCTAATTTTCCCCAATCTAATTCCTTCACAAAAGCATATATGGAGTCACTAATTATCGCCTATCTAATTCCTTCACTAACAGCATAATCGGCCGACACACAAAGAACATGCGTTCCTGGTATCTCTATGAAGCATCAGTAACTTACTTGATCAATTTGTCTTAACATATAACTTCAATGTCCGAGATATAAAGCGTTTGAGTCAGACACATTAACAAATAATTTACATCCTGATTATCGCCTGTCTAATTTCTTCACATATGCCTCTTGCTTCGGTTCTTTTATCGCCTATCTAATTCCTTCACTAGAAAGCATATATGTACTCCCTAATTTTTCCTAATCTAATTCCTTCACACAAGCATATATGAAGTCACTAATTAACGCCTATCTAATTCCCTCACAGGGCAATTCTCGCATCACCTATTTCCAGGGCGATCCTCGCAGTATTTATTTCCTGGGCAATTCTTGCAGTACTTATTTCCAGGGCAATTCTCGCAGTACTTATTTCCAGGGCTATATACGTACCTTCTATTTCCAGGGCTAAATACGTACCTCCTATTTCCAGGGCTATATACGTACCTATATACACTACTCCCATTTCTCTCCACTCTTTTCTCTCCCGCAGGGAGGGTAAAAAAGTGAAAGAAAAATACCATTGGGTCGGCAAGGCACTCTATAGGAAAATACTCATTGCCTCGACAATAGATATCTGTCGAATCTACGGCGTACCGTAGAGTTGAGCAAAGCTCTCGTCCTGGTGCGGGTTCAAATTTCGAGTATATTGGGGTGTGGGGGTGAGTCGCCGCCAGACTTCACCCTCACTTGTTCGCAATTTCAGCTATCTTTCCCCATTTTTCTCCTTTCTTTCCTCTCCGACAGGGAGCGTAGCCAGTAAAAATAAAAAAGCTATCGTGTAGGCAAGATTCCTCCGTAAGAAGAAATTCAGTGCCTCTTACAATGGATGGACCCGTTGAATCTAGACCGTATCACAGAGTTGAGCAGGAGCTTTCCTCCTGGTGCGGGTTCGATTTTCGTGTATCATGTGGTGTGGTGGTGAATGCTGGCACCGTACCACATAAGAATAATAAAAATAAAGAGGTAAATTATATGGTATCCCTCCAAGTCCTCAACGAAGAGTTGATTTCTAGTTGGGAATGTATAAAATGTAAACTGCGTACAAGAAAACGTCTGAATAGTCGAATGACTTCGTGCTAAAAATGTGAGAAATGAAGATTGTGCACACGAAATGTTTGCATAGTCGACATCACCCAAATAATGGTTGAAATGAATACGGCATGCAGTAAATGTTTGATTAGTAGAATTCTTACCAAATGATTAGTATAATCTAAACCTTCGATGATTTTTTGAATAGTTGACTACATTTACAGAATGTTTGAATAGTCAGCAACCTAGATGATAGTTTAATTAGTCGGCAGAATGTAGGGAATTTGTTGAAGATGAACCGTACGATATTATCTTTTTCCATTTTTAAATAGTCGTTTATAGGCTGTCATATTTTTTCAATTATCGACATCATATACATGAATGATTGAATAGTCAACTAGGTGCTACTAATGTTCGAAGAGTCGACTAGTCGACGGCAATTTGGAGACGATTGAATTTTAAACTGCCAAAAAATATGTACACGTCACAATCGATAGCTTATAAATTCTAAAGCAGGCATTGATTGAACTCATGGTAAATTGTTATTAATCATCAAACAATATTATTATTATTCGTTATCAGCATTCGAGTAATGTAATTATTAAACTACAGTTTCGAGACAGGTCAGATTTGAAAAAATCACTTGGCAATCTATTATTTACAAACCATTAAACACTGGAAAGGCGCATTTCGCTGGTGGACTTTACTTGGTGGACCACAACTTTCATGAGTTGCCAAAAAGAAAATACAATTAATGTACGTCAGCTTCCTGTTCCACTTTATTATATTTATCACGCAATAGTGGGAGAATTAAATTACGACATTTTCTTCTCTGTCTTTCCGCCAATGTACTTATTTGGCTAAACCCTCGGCACAGAAAATTTAATTTGAAACATGTTGTTTTCATCCACCCGACAGTGCCCAAGAAAAGGTCTGTCGGCAAAAACGAAGAAAGTCGCTGAACTAATTTCGTCAGGAAGTGACCGGGAGGAAGAGAGGATTCCGGAAACGTTCTGCTCTATCAAGACTTTGAAAAGCCTTTTTACTTTTTGTTTCCACGCAATTGTTTGTCAATATAAGTTTTCAGTTCCAGTGCTAGAGTGATTCGTGTTCTTGCGAGCGGTGGCTTACAAAGACGAGAGAATATAATGTTATATACTATATTGTTTCACAATATGGTTATGAGTCCTTTCCAAATTCATTATACATTGTGTTAGAAACAGAACATTTTATCTTGATCTGAGAAAGTTTTGACATCTGAAAAAAATGGATACCAAGTGCCGACCCCATTTGCTGTGTACTATTACACAACTCGTCCTGGGAGGGGTGGGCTCTAACAGCTATCTCAGAGAGGTTGATCACTTGTTCCAGTAGAGTGACAGACTCCAGAGTATGGTGTGGTGCTAGTGCATATTTTACCATAATCATTCATTCGGAAAAAGGGCAAACAAACATTCTTAATTTGGAAAGGTTTTGTTGAATAAAGTGTGCACGAATATTGTGAAAATGTAAGTGTTACGCTGTTTAAGTATAGCTAAATCCAACGTTTCCAAACGGGCGAGTCATTGTATGGCTAAGCAGTTTTTTATCTATGTGTTCTGCACCCACTAGCGTAAAGGCTTCCGCCAGCACCTATTGCGATGTCATAGATACTATCAATAGATTAATATCGTGTTCAATATTGGTCAGTGTTCTAATAGGAAATAAATAGTCCATCTTCATTCTTCATTGCGGGTTTACCTACCTTAGAATGTACCGATTCGCTCGCTGCAATGCAGCGTGGAGTCGCAGCCACAAGCCGGGGATGGGTCGTGCACATCTGGAATAGTCAGTATTATTCCAGCTCTGCCAGTGTGAGGGTGTGCTAACTAGTCATATTGTGATAGTCAGTATTACCTTAGCTCTGCCAGTGTGAGGGTGTGCTGGCTAGTCATGTTGTAATAGTCAGTATTACCTTTGCTCTGCCAGTGTGAGGGTGTGCTAACTAGTCATGTTGTAATAGTCAGTATTACCTTTGCTCTGCGAGTGTGAGGGTGTGCTAGCTAGTCATGTTGTAATAGTCATTATTACCTTCGCTCTGCCAGTGTGAGGGTGTGCTGCTTAGTCATGTTGTAATAGTCATTATTACCTTCGCTCTGCCAGTGTGAGGGTGTGCTGCTTAGTCATGATGTAATAGTCAGTATTACCTTTGCTCGGCCAGTGTGAGGGTGTGCTAGCTAGTCATGTTGTAATATTGAGTATGACCTTAGCTCTGCCAGTGTGAGAGTGTGCAGCTAGTCATGTTGTGATAGTCAGTATTACATTTTGCTCTGCCAGTGTGAGGGTGTGCTAACTAGTCATGTTGTACTAGTCAGTATTACCTTTGCTCTGCCAGTGTGAGGGTGTGCTAACTAGTCATGTTGTAATAGTCAGTATTACCTTTGCTCTGCCAGTGTGAGGGTGTGCTAACTAGTCATGTTGTAATAGTCAGCATTCACATCACGTTGCCAGAGGACTGCAAGCTGTTGTCCACCACCGCCACTCCAAGATGACTCAGTTAATATCCCAGTATCCATTGGTGCGAGCATACTTACTCTCCTGCCATAGAACGCGAGTCGATCTCTAATTGTATGGATATTCCTGAACATTGAAGTGATCTAATCTATTCATTGCTATTCATAGATTATCTTCAACAATATTCTTATTTGTCCATTCTCACATACCAGAATTTGCATTTCATTCGAAGGTGGAAGTGTTCACTATTACCTCTGTCAATTCACTCTGATTAATTGTTACACACTATTGGCGAATGACAATTTTCGTATTTCCCAAGCCGGTTTCACCATCTCCTTTATCTCCTTTTCAGAATAATGAAAGTTTTGAAAAGACGTATGTCCAAATTTGATTAATGTTAATATAGGCCACGAGGAGCACGTGTTTTGGTCATTTATTGCAGATTAGATGCAACCAAACATCCCATGAATATCAATCGCTTATTGAAGAAGGGCCAAGACGGGGATTGTGTAGCGTACTGAAATAATCCACATGTAATTTCACAGATGAAAATGATGGTTATTTTCTAGAGCCCCGGATGATTCTTCTTCTTACAACAGAAAATATACAGAAATATCGATGCTCCATCAGACGTTCTGTTTCAGAATTATTCTTCTTACTATAAAAAGGCAACCCAGTTTGGGCCAAAAGGCCTATTGCTGTCTTCTTACCCTTGTAAACACTTGTAACCTGTAATCAGAAGTGATGCTTACTAGATAGGGGTTTTGATATTGAAAGTAGGATAGGTATTTTGAACTTTTAATCCACAAAGATTACCTGCGGTTGTGGAGAGAGCCACTTTACACATGAGAATGACATTAATTTCCGCTCCTTTACGTTTCTTGGAATTTTCATAATCAATGCTTTTGGGATCCTGATTAATTTTTATTTTCCAACTTCCAAATGAAATAGATATTGATAGAAATCACGAAATGTAAATGTTAAATTTCAATACTCAAAAGAAGTAGCTACAGTAAATTTTATCTGTGCATGTCTGTATTAAAATAATATTCTCATTTTATTCTTGGCCAGCAATAACTAAACGCATAGTTCAGTTTTTAGTTCAATTCAATCTTTGCCGTCTATTAAAACATGAGCGATATATATATTGCAACTCCATGTCTAAAAAATAGGTGACCGGTCATCATGCCGTCCTGAGGCGGTCCAACGTATAACAAGAGTTGATATCGGGCCAGTGCTGCTCGTAATGACGCTCGGAACAGAGCTTGGGGGTAGAAGCTGACGATTGCACCAAGCCGGCCGAGATCGCTGTGATTGAAACCTCGATTAGCTATGTCGGTCGAGAGGAAGTTAGGATAAGAAGTTGTTGTAGTTTGAAATCGAAAGATACGATGTGACGAGAAGATTAGATGTCAATCATTCAACACGCCGAGGGTATTAATGTTTGCAGGAAGCAGAAGACTCGGGTCAGGTGCTCTAGTGTGACACAAGTTAGTGCGTAGATCTGATGAGACTAATGAGACTACCTAATGAGACTATCTCGAGAACGTTCATTCCAGGAATTCACCAGGTTAGAGGTGATACTGCGACTCTCATCCACCCCTAAGCCCACGCCAGGGCCAACGGTACTGGGTGTGAGCCCGTAACGGTACTCGCATTCACCCATCCCGCTAGCCTACGAAGCCGTCTGCTGTCCTAACGGGACAAGCAGATGCAGGGACTATGGTATCCTTAAAATCGACACCGCCTAAGAGGAGGGCTCGATGCGGCAGTGAAAACTAGGAGGGATACCATATATTTGACCTCTTTATTTTTATTATTCCTCGGTGGTACGGTGCCAGATTTTTTGATATATCTCCGTAGTATTGCATAGATTTTTGTCATGTTGATCTCAAATAAAGGTCAGGGACGATCTTTATTTCCAGCTCATTCCATTGAACGACCCGAGATGTATGTGCTGCATACTTCATTGCATGGTTTCTTTTCTTGGCAAACATCCTAAAACTAGTTCTACAGCAAGGGAAATTGGACCCTGATGTCGCACTCGTTTCAGTGAGTCAAAAATAACGGCAGATGTCTGAGTTCTTCGTCATACAAGCTCACCTCTCTTATCACTCAGGTGAACACTTGATATCCATTCTTTAGATTTATGTTTCACAGCGCCAGCAGCAGCAACATACACACAAATGGTCAGATCAAATGGCTGCCAAAGCGGTGCTGATGATTTAGTTCTGGTTGAAATGACAGAGCATTAGCACCGCCTCACCATCAATAACTACAAACATTTACACTACTTTAGATTGCTTCCTTCGTTTGTCGCAGCTGCAACGAGTTAAACGAAAATGCGTCTGGAGAGAGAACGACATGCGGATGAGCATAACTTTGTTCACGCAAGATATCATAGCGTCTAGTCATTATTATTGTATCTGCCTCTTCAACACCTTCTTTTGCATTGCTCCCCCCTTCCAGTTCCCTGTCATTGGTTGTCGATCCGGCCCGTGTTGTCCCCCTTCACTAAGACCCAAACCAAAACTTTCCGTTTTCGTGTTAAATCATTCTTCGTTTCGTTTTAAATAATTTCATAAAATATCTTCTATCTTCTACAAACAGCGTTAGCAAATAATCAAAGTGCATTTTTTCCCCAACTCACTGTCATCTGACTCTGTCAACATTTTTGACGATCAACTTTTGACGAACAACTCTCACAGTTAATACGAGAGAGCCTACGAACGTCGGGCGGACCATCGCAGGATGGCCTGCTCGCGGTGGCCTACGAGCGTCGGGCGGACCATTGCAGGATGGCCTGCTCGCGGTGGCCTACGAGCGTCGGGCGGACCATCGCAGGATGGCCTGCTCGCGGTGGCCAACGAGCGTCGGGCGGACCATTGCAGGATGGCCTGCTCGCGGTGGCCTACGAGCGTCGGCGGACCATCGCAGGATGGCCTGCTCGCGGTGGCAGAACTGCACCCTGTTGGCCCAGCGACGAAATACCTGGCATGAAGCCGCAACACATGTTCTCATTTATTCCTCCTAGAGGAGGTACACAAACTCCGTGGTTCCTTTCTCTCCTCATTCTGCAAGCTGGTGACGTAGAATCCAACCGCACTCATAACTCTTACTTCTGTTTCATCTGCGGTCGCTCCTACAAGAGCCGAGTTGAATCATTCCGTTGTAAATGAGGGACAATGACACACTACACAAAACCATGCTCTGGTGACCACATAGATAGAAATATATCATTGGGGTAGCAATGTATTTACCATCATCAAACCAATAACAATATTTCAGTATTCACCAATAATACTTTCGCTCCCTCACAATCACCCGGCAACCCTCTCCTTGGATGACACATCGTCGGTTCCTACCCGTCATGCCACCTCACCCACCGCTCATCCATTAACGCCCTAGCAGCCTCACCAACACCGCCACTTCCTTCACTACTACAACAACCCCATAACTACGTCGGAGAGTAAAATATAGTACAAATGAGCACGTACGACATAAGTCAGAAACAAATAGAACTCAAACATTTTCATCACAAACACCACATTCACATCGCTATACTTTATGAAAAATAACTAGAACAAACATCCATGAGAAGAAACATTCTGGAAACAACACTTTGCAATGAACGTCCACACAACGACGACGGCGGGGTACTCATACACTTTAAAGACCAAAACCTCCATTTGACAAACACAACTTCACTCACTTTTGCAAAACCTCCACTGGACAACACACTTGCAATCGTCACTCATTCAGATGCACACGAAACAGTCCAATCTATTTAGTGAATAAATCCCTCCATCCAGTCTATGTGAACCACAATACACACTTACTTAGACTATCCCAGCACCAACACCATCACTTTCGCTCTTAGTGATTTTAAAACACGCGATAACTTGTGGCTTACAACACAAAAACATTGCCCTATAAGAGGGAATGCCCTCATTAACCAACTAAACATACTGATCACATCAAATAACCCAGACACATCCACTCCCTAACTTTTCAACCCAAACACTTCCGAGATTTATCGTTAGGTCTCATTCTGATCTTTCAATCTCGCTCTAAACTCTCTATCATCAGACCACCCTACACAAGTCATCAATTGTCTTCTCCAATCCAACCAATCTAGCAAGAAACACCTCAACAGATTCTGTAAAATACCGACCTATTTTATTGCATGTTGTAGAGAGACTGGTTTTGATTAAACTGAATGCCCAAACGAACTTTCCCCCACACAACACGGTTTCAGGACACAACCCTCCACAACAAAACTGCCTACCAACTTCATCACACAGACCATCCCCGAAGGTCTGTACCAAAATAAGCCAGGCCAACACACTATGGATTGCGTCTTTGACATCAGTATGGCATTCGGTACAGTCATACGACAAACCCTAGTAAAGAAGATACTCTACACCCAGTTGCGTCCTAACTGCATGCAGACCCGTACTTTTTTCCTCTCTGTCCGACATGTATACATATTCAACAACAACAAGTCATCACGAACACGCCACTTCACCAATGGTGTCCCCTCAAGCACTCTTTCACTCTGCAACGCTTGCCTGCTCGACTTGTGAAGAGCAACAAAACCCAACAATTACAACAGCTCATTTGCGGTTGGCCATACAGTAATCCTACAGCAACACAAACACAAGACCGATGCAGCACACCTCCAGCAGTACCTGAACTCTATCAAAGTATGTGTGCAGAACAAAATAATAAATATTTCGCATGCGATGGTCTCTACCATGATTAACACCGGACATCAGTAAACAACAAACCCACCCTCTTTCACACTCCTAACGCGATCCTTGGACACAGGAACGATAATCAAACTTCGAGAAAACAACATGAGCGCTATAGCTTACTTAGACTGGATATGACCCTGGCACTTACCGAAACTACATACCAACCACCCAGGGCATGCATCAAGTACAACACAATTGAAAGATTTCATGAGACCCGTCGTTTCCCACGCACCCATTGCCTGACACTATATATATA